>JAUELO010453617.1:0-12976 GCA_032357855.1 Amphibolips quercusostensackenii | reverse complement strand
CTATCCTGACAAGGACCCTTCAAAACTTATCGCCGATCTTCTACGCAACACTATGGGAAAACTTGCCAACTATTCTTGAAAAACCGTTTAAAAGACAAATGAAAATTGCTGCGATCGTTTTCTGTTTTCGTGCATACACGACAAAAAAAAAATTGAAGATCGCTGCAATCCTTTTTTTTTGGTATATACGAGACAAAAAAATGACGATACTGGTAAGGTGACGGCAGCGGCCTTTTTACTTGTAATCGTAGTATCTCTTTTCAACTGCTTTGACTTTTTCAGATTCTGGAGTAGAGCATATGTTCTTGAAGTATTTCAATAAATATTGAGAAGTTTGAACGACAAAATACAGTAGCTTAGTTATTTTATTTTAGTACTGGTTTAAATATTTTCTTTTCGATTCTTAATCTCACACCTGTATATTTGAAGATATATTTTGACAATAAATGTTAAAAAATAAGTTCAAATATTGTTTCTTATTTACTTTCGAAACCAATATTGAATTCTCATAAGTGACAGTTACCACTGCTTGTGGTTATTAATTATATGCACTTTATGAATATTTAATAATTTACCTTTTTCACAACAAAAGCTACGAGAAAAAGTTGTGCATTCTACATTTTATACTATAATATCGAGCATGGCGCCACGTACAACATGTTATTATGTAATGACGCTTTTCTTCCTCGTACCATGCGACTTATGCGGAACTTCAACATTCAAAAAGTGGAGATTGCTGTGAGGCACCGTGAGAAGCTTAACCATCCTGCTCTTGAAATTAATGATCTTTCACGTGTTTGTTTTAAGTGTGATTTATTACTTACACGCGATAAAGCGGCCTTGCAGAATCCAGAGAGCCTCAGATTAGATGTTCTTAAACAAAGCTCTAATGAAACATCTATGCCTTGTAATCGCCTGAATAATAATTTAGAACGGCTTAGTGTTCAGGCTCGGGTTGATATATATTTGATCAAAAACATTTGCGTTCCTTAAGCAACTCGGATCTGCTTGCAACACCTTGATGAAACAGGTTTTCTTTTAAAAAACTTGTATGCTGTCTTGCAATATTTAAATCGCCCTATAAATCACCCTCTGAAAAATCGTGACAAGTTTCTTATTGCTGACACTTAACTGATGAAGATTTTGCTTATCTCACGTCCTTATCACAAGCTTAATTTTACGATTTACACGAGTCTTGTGTTCCTCTTCCTAGAGGTAATAACTTTCGTCAGGTAATCACAAAATCTCTCTTCATATTTTTGTGTAAAATGCGCGATGGATTTTTTGATGAGCTTTTAAAGATTCTGTTCAATTATGACATTAGACAGGAAATAAGTATGTTGATTAATGCAGTGAGGAGTTCGATGATGATGCGATTTGTACCGGAAAATATTGTTCTTGGAGCCTTAACTCGACAACAATTCATCGCACAGCATGTGACTTAATTTGCAAATGAATTGTACAATGACAATTCAAACGAATTGAAGGCCGTTACAGTTATTGATAAATCTTATAGTTACATTGAAAAATCAGGAAATTACCGTACCTTGAGACAAACTTGCTCGGTTCATAAGGGGCGTCACTTAGTAAAATCAGTTATGTTAACTGCACCCGACGGTTACATTCTCGATATCGACGGACCATATTTCGCTGATGGGAGAAGCAACGCTGCCTCCATATCAAACGATCAGTTCGAAAAAGATGTTAACAACATTAACCTGTGGTTTCAAGATGGAGACATTTTTATTGTGGATCGGGGCTATGGAGATGCAGTGCAGTTCTTAGAAAATGAACGATACAATGCTTGCATGCCCCCTTCCACGGAAGGCAATCATCAACTTACGAGTGAAATAACCAATTACGCCCGCATGGTAACCATGCAGCGATGGATAGTTGAAGCTCGATATGGTCACGTAAAAACCATGTACAAGTTTTTAGACGGACTCATTTCAAGGGCTCACGTCTTACATTTGAAAGATTTTGACGTGATAGCTGGAGCCTTGATAGATAAATATCGAGTACCTCTACAAATGATGGATAAAACTGTTGCCCTAGCGCAAGAGATCAAAACTCGATTGAATGTCGTGAATGTGGTACAAGCGTTAGTTGAGGCTGAAAATCTTACTAGAAAAACACTATGTGGGAGCGTTTAAATCAGGAACACGTTCCTGAGTTGCCTCGATTAGATTTTCAATATTTACGTCGATTGACGCTCAGCCCATACTAACTTGAATTAGCTTCTTGAAACGTTCAGGACCATTTCGAACATCAAAGTACCGATATCTTCGAACTTGATGTAAAAAGAGATTTACTAGGCTTCTTGAGGATCAGAATATATTCTCGATTTAGAAATGCTACTCGCTATCAATTGTGGATATTTTTTCGAGTAGACGTTGTAAACGATCAAGTCGAAAATGTAGAGGATGGAGCTTTATTAGGATTTTATTGTACGTGCAAGGCTGAGCAAGAACTTTGGGTTGCTGTGTACATACTGCGAGTATTCTGTGGCTCCTTGGCTGGGCTCGGCATCAACAGTACGTGAAATATCCCAGTACAATGCTCCTTCAGTACATTCAGGATGCCGCCAATAGGAATTTAATCAATGAGAACAATGGCGCAAATGTGAAAGAAATGATAGTCGATGGTGAAGAGAAGACTTTATCAGAATAATAAAAAAGATTAGAAAGTCTAAAAGTACTAGATAGACTTAAAAGACTACAAAGTGTAAACAGACTAGAAAAATACACATTATGGCTAGTTTATTGTCTAAATAATAGCATAAGTATCTCTAAACTAAGCGAAAATACAAAAAATATATCAAACTTGATTTAACGAATGAAAAACGTAAGATCTTAGAAATCTAAACATAGAAAAAACATAATACTAAAAAACTTTATAACCATAATGACTGACAGACTGACAATGACAAAGGAGTTTGAATCTGACTTTCCAACCCCTACGTGGTAATCTCTGGGTAATGCTTATGCAAGCGGCAACGACCATTCTTTTTTCAATTCTTTCATTTACTTGATATAAGGGGTACGTTTACAATAAAAGTCAATGGCCTAGTTTAAGTTAAGCCGATACCTCCATCGCACTGACTTCGGCGGGCCTTATCTTGGAAGCCTTTGAGTTTTTGGCTCTGTGCCCGTGAGGACATTTGTTTAGGACGCCGAAACAAGTAACATATCAAAAATTCATTTAAATTACCGAAATTAGTCTTCCAAATAAGAAAAATGACCGAGTGAACTTGAAGAGCCGATACCCATAATATACTGACTTTGGCGGGCTTTATCTTAGGACCCTTTGAGTTTTGGACTTTTTACCCATTTAGACATTTGTTCAGAATGAAAAGACACGTTACATATAAAAAATTCAGCCAAATTAACGGAAACCACTTTTTTCATAGGCGTGTTACGTGGTCCTTTATCTTTTTTGTTAAAAATTCGTTTTTTGTTTGAAAATTAATTTTTGGTACTAAAAATTTTAGTTTTCAATTTTCTTCAAAAAATTTTTTTTTTAGTTGCAATTTAAAATTTTTTTTAATTTGAAAATTAAAATGTTTAGTTCAAAAATAGTGTTTATGCAGGAAATTAATCATCTTCGTTTAAAATTAATATTTTCTGGTAAAAAATTCCACTACTTCGTTGAAAGTAATTAGACGTTTGCTTCTTAGTGCACACGATATTTTATGTAACAAAGGTATGTTTTGCAAGTTTATCACATCTTAAATTTAAGGTTAGGTTGACGTAGTCATAATCGCACACGGGCGACAACGAATGAACATATGCGAAGTAAGATTATGAGCCCATAATATGCCTATAGGTTCATAATTGTACTGCGTACGTGCGCAATCGTTGTTACAACTTCTGTTTTGTGAGAAAGTACTTTCAGAACTAAAAAATGACCGATAAAACGCGAAAATCATGCCTGCGTTACCAAAAAGATGTATTTCTCTGTTTCTGCTTGCAGAACCTATTCCTGATGTTCATCCAGGCAGAGCTCCTTATTCTCCTAACAGACAACATTCTCCCATCAGGCCCAGGTCAAGGTCTCCACCTGAAACGTTCAGATCTTCTACTATGCTTCCTCCAACCAGACTTCCTTCTCCTGACGGATTTGAATGTAGACTTGAACATCTCGAATTTATTCGACTTATTTCCCGCCAGAATCCGCACCGGATATTCGAACTTCGACGATACACTTTTCCTGACGATAAGCCGATCGTAGTGCGAAAAAAAGGAAATATTGTCTATGGGCCTATGTCAACCCTAGAACAAATTGTAATATCAACATCCAATGGTGACGTTTTTGCAATATTGGAGACTTATGATCTTCTTGCTGGAATATATAAAACTGGTGCCTGTGCTCAAGATAAAAGACGGCGGTTTTTTCAAGTACAAATGAGTCCGTAATATGGCCGGCCCATTAGTCACTTTTGAAACTTGCGCAATACCTCTTGTTACCTCTCGTATGCAACTCGTCTCGAGTGGAACGACACCTTGACTACTTCCACCATGCTCGCTTAACTCTTAACTATCCCTCGAGTACTTCTGTAGTATCGGAATCGTAGCTACTAAAGTCGGCGTCGAAAGCTGGTGAACCTTACTGTGGTCGCTTGCAACTCATTAAAAAAATCGCAGAACATTCTACCCAGGTATGAGTGATAGATTAAGGCTTCCAAATTAAACGTGAACTATGTGATTAGTCTAAAAGTTTTTTTTACTATAGCTCTGATGTTAAACGTGCTGAAAAACAAGGCTTTTGTTATTTGTTACACAAAATTTTTAAAACACTTTCTGCTTATTAATAAAAAAAATATTACGTATTTTTAATGAATTAAAATTACTTCGTTGCTATGAAAGTAATAAAAAATGGGCAAAAACTATTTTAAAATGGTGACGGCAAAATTTTGTAATAAAAAATGATTTATTTGTCAATAGCAAAAGACTTATCAAAAATATACCTCAGGCCTGAACGTGCAGTTTCGTTTGGAAAGCTTCAAAAGTCGAGGCTGAAATACATCAGCGTTATAGTAAAAAAAAATTTTGAACAATAATATAGATTACGTTCATTTTAGGAGAGTTTAAGCTTTTACGCGTACCTGGCTAGAATATTCTGCAATCTTTTTTAAACTAGTTGCTAGTGACCAAAGTAAGGGTCGTTTACTTTTGACGCCGACTTTGAGTAACAAGTTTAGTTTGGCTAACTATGGTAATGAGACGCATTCTGTACGATTGTTAAAAAAAGATTGTTTTAACAAGATATTTATGTTCACCTGAATTTACCTTTTTATAAATGGGTTCGGAAAATTTGAAATTTGACGTCCTTGAAGCATTGGAAATTCAGCCAATTTTACGCGATTGTTTTCCTCACTTGTGAAGAAAATGTGATATTCTTAATGGCTGCCTGCAGAAGGTCTACAAGAGTGAAAGGAAAAAACAACAATCAGAATGGTTCACCTCTTTCACTCCTATGGTTAAACTGGTTTGACATTTGATGTTATCTCTCGATATTTTCGATAGTCTCGATTTCGTGTCGTCTGCTCGGGTGTGATTAGAGATCTACAGCCAACTCTAATTCAGTTTGCAAAATGGCGTAGTCTTCGGATAATGCGGAAGAGAAAACGAATCGGCCTCAAATACCATTTGAGATATATGCATTTTTTTGATTTTGATCATGCTCTACGGACGCCAAATATCAAATTTTTCGTACACTTATTGTGAAAAATAGTATGCAAAAATCAATGGTGATGGACATATTCACCATGATGAAGAAGTTGACAGCACAAGACCTTGTGCCGCCAAACTTGCTTCTGGTAAATATCTCGCTAATCAGCTTGTTGCTCCATATATTACAGATATTTATGCGGTCATCTTTTTTTGTCAAAAATTCAACTGCTGTGTTCAACATTCGTTTTTTTGGTTCAAAAATTCATCCTTTTGGATTACAAATAGATTTTTTGGTAGTAAATTAATCGCTGCCGTGCTTATTCGCTATGCATACGTGTGTGCCCTTGCCGCTTGAGAGTGATGCAATGTGTTGACGCAGTAACCCAACTAGGCCGTTAAGGTGCATCCCTTTATTGCTACGCTCCTGTTTTTTTACGCTTTATTGAAAGCTAGCGACCTTCCCTTCTTGCCTTGCCACTCCTCTCACCCTAGATTGCGGCGTCAATTCCTGGAAGAGGGCAATCAAGGGAAGAATAATCCAGGTTCGACTGTACCTCGTCTTGTTGGATTGAAAATTCATCATTTGATAGAAACTATTATATTTTTGTTTGAGAGAACTCATGTCCTTTGGTTGAAAACTCATGTATTTGGTTGAAAATTGAATTATTTTTGCGGAATCATTGTTTTTGCTCAAAAATTTAATTGTTGTGTTGAATACTCGTCTTATTGTATAGTAAATTAATCCGTTGTATTAAAAATTCAACTTTTGGTAAGAGCTGTTTTTTTTTGTTGAAAACTCAACTATTTTGTTGATTATTTATATTTTTGGAAAAACAATTCGTCTTTTTGGAATTAAAAAAAAATCTTTTGATAGAAAAGTCATCTCTTTTGGTTTAAAATTCAAATGCTCTATTGATTATTCATATTTTTCAATTGATAATTCGTCTTTTTGTTTTGGACATTTACCATTTTTAGAAACTATTATACTTTTTGTTCAAAATTCATACATTTTGGTTTAAAATTTAATTACTACGTTAAAAATTCGTCTTTTAGGAATAGAAAATTCGTCGTTTTGCTTTAAAAATTCATCTTTTGGTAAGAAAGTGATTTTTGTTTGCTTGGAAATTCATCTTATGGTAGATGCAATCTTTTTTATTTAAAAGTTTACTCTTTTTAATTGAAAAGTCTGCTATTATATTTTTGATTGCCAATTTATCTATTTTGGCTGAAAATTCACTTATTTTGTTGAAAATTTAAATATTTTCTGAAAAAGTAATCTTTTTTGTTAAAAATTCAACTTTTTGTTGCAGTTTGAACTGCTTTATCTTGAAAAATTTTTCTTAGGCACAAATTTGTGTTTTTGGTTTTGAAAATTTGTCTTTATTAATGAGGCACCTGTTGTTTGAACATATATTAATTAATAATATAAGTTGAAAATTTTAATTTTTTTGTTAAAAATTAACGTATTTGGCTGAAAATTTATCATTTTAGGTGAAATTAATGTTCTTGGTTGAAAATTCATCCGTTTTGGCTAAAGATTCAAATTTTTTTTTAACATTCGCCCTTTTAGCTTATGAGAATTCAACAATTTGGTAGATAATTAATTTGTGTGATTAAAAATTAAGTTTTTTGGTAAAAGATTTCCATTTTTATTTGAAAATTGAACTATTTAGTTAATAATTAAACTATTTTTCATGAAAATTTAACCATTCGGAAAAAAATAATCTACTTTATTGAAAAATCATATTTCCTGGATGAAAATTAAAATTTTTTGTAGATCATTCGTCCATTTGGATTTAAAATAAAACAATTTTGTTGAAAATTTGTATGTTTTTTTTTGCCTTTTAATCTTTTTAGTGAACAATTAATTTTTTTGGGTGAAAATTCAACTATTTGGCAAAAAATTTATCTTCTTCAGTTGAAAATTCGTGTTTTTTTTTGCAAAAATCAATTTTTTTAATCAGAAAATTTAACTATTCTATTTTTTATAAGAAATTATTTTATATGAAAATTTAACCATTTGGAAGAAAATTAATCCACTTTGTTGAAAAATCATATTTCCCATATGAGAATTAAAATATTTTGTAGAAAATTTGTCTTTTTGGATTCAAAATAAAACAATTTTGTTGTAAATTTATGTGTTTTGTTGAAAATTCGTCTTTTTGGTAGAACATTAATCTTCTTGGTAAACAATTAATCTTATGGTTTGCAAATTTAATTATTTAGGTAAAAATGGATCCTTTTTGGTTAGCAATTCGTGTTTTTGTATTAAATAAATGTTGTAATTAAAAAATTCAACTATTCGATTTTTTATTAAAAAATTTATTTTTTACAAATTGAAAAATTAGTAAATTCATTCTTCTGGTTAAAAATCAACTTTTTTTAACCAGTTCAACTTTTTTAGTTTAAAATTAACTGTCTTCTAAAACATTTTGTCTTTTTGGCTTAAAAATTTCACGGTTTTTGGTTTAATTTTAATCCTTTTTGTTTGAAAATTCGACCTTGTGGTTGAAAATGCATCTTTAAAAGTTCAAAAATTCACTATTTTGATAAAGCCATCTTTTTTGGTCCAAAATTCAAGTGCTTTGATAAAAATTTGTCCTATTGTATTGAAAATTTTTTTTTATGTGAATTGTTTTTTATTTAAAATTGAAATCTCTTTCGGTAGAAGAATCAACTGATATATGTTTTGTTGAAAATTTATGTTTATTGGTTGAAAATTTATATTCATTGGTTGAAAACTAAATTTTCGACTGAAAATTCAACTATTTAATTGAAAATTCATTTATTTCTTAAAAATTCTTTTTTTTTGTGTAGAAAATTGATCCTATTGGTTGAAAGTTGATCTTTTTTGGTTGGAATTCAACTTTTTTGGTAGAAAATTAAACTTTTTTATTGAGAATTAACCTTTTTGCAGAAAATTCATATTTTTGCTTGAAAAATTGAACTTTTTTCAGAAATTTATTCGTTTAGTCTTAAAAAATCGAACAATTTAGTGGTTTTTTTCCTTTCATTTTTTTTCGTATTGATACTTTTAACTTTGAATTTTGATTGAATTACCTACATTTTTAGCTGAATAATTCATTTCTTAATTTAAAAAAATTATATTTTAACTAAATAGTTGAATTTTCATACTAAAAAAAATACATTGTTCAGTAAACGCAAAATAAACAAATTTTTACTTTGAAAGAATCAATTTTTAATTTTAACGAACAAATTTTCTACGAAGCAGTTAAATTTTCTACCTAATTTTTTAAATTCAAACCACAAGGAAGAATTATGTACAAAACAACTGAATTTTTAAACTCGTAAATGTGAATTTTCAACAAAAGACTTCATTTTCAACCAAACAATTAAATTTTTAAATAAACAGTTTAATTTTTATTTGAACAATTAATTTTAACAAAAAAATCAATTTTGCAACACATTGCTTGTATTTGATATAAAATTAATTTATTGGTTAAAAATTCGTTTTTTGTGGTAGAAAATTGATCATCTTTCTCAAAAGTTAAACTTTTTTGGTTGAAAATTCAACTAATTCAATAGAAAATTGAACTATTTTTTTGAAAATTAAATTTTTTGTAGAAAATTCATATTTACGTTTTATAAATTAAAATTTTTTTAGAAAATTATTCTTTTTGTGTTGAAAATTCAACAATTTAGTTAATTTTTTTCTTTTGTGACTGGAAAATCTTTAATTACAATCTTTTTTTTTTTTTTTTGAAAATTTGTCTTTTTTTTTGTTTGAGTATTAATCTCTTCAGGAAAAAAAATTATTTATTTTTTGTTAAAAGTACAATATATTTCGATTTGAAATATTTTTGTAAAAAAATCGTCCTATTTCCCTGGTTTTTAGAGCAATTTAAACTCTGAAGTCTGTATCTGGTGGAATACTATTTTCAGTTTAGTTTCTAGTTCATTAAATCGATTTACCTTCTAAATAAAAAAGCTATTAAATGTTTGAAAATGACTGCTTTTAAGAATCATTCTTTTTCAGAGGAATAACATTTGGCCTGCCTTGAATTTAAAAAAAACTCGCACTGTAATTTCGTATTCCTCAGAGTAGAGAAACGCGAGCTAGATGAAAAGTTATAAAAATAAATGAAAAATAGTTAAGTAAAGTTAACTGAGTTTGCAATAATATGAAATTGTGTAAAAGAATTTCATCAGGAATGGTATATTTTTTTATTATTAAAAAGAGACTCGTATTTCGTCAAGTCAAGAGTTCTTTCCTATTTCTTCTTTCTATTTTTGCATTGTCAAGTGTCTACTAGGCGCACGTGCACCCTCACCATTATACCCTCATTAATCCGCCCTTGCGTTTTGTTCTAGAGTTCATCTTCTGAAATTTTCAGTTTTCAAATTTTATTATAAATAAAATATTTTAAAGTAGTTCGATAAGCCGGGAATTTCAAATCTTACTCAGAATCTATAATCGACCCGATTTGAAAAGCTCTGAAGTTTAAACATCAGTCACACTCGAGCAATTTTAATTTTAGAATTTAAATTTTCTTCCCGAATTTGAAACTTTTAAATAAAATATGTTCTTATTTTATAAATATAAACGGAAATTTGGAACATGAAATTATGTTAATATAATAAAATACAATAAGTAGGGCAGACCTCTGCAGTAGGTGATGAACCTACAGTAGAAAATTATTTATTTAGAGCACAAATATACCTTAAGTAATTATTTATAATTTTAATTTAATAACACACTTAGATTCCGAGTTTTTAATTAAATTAAATTAATTATTCAACATAGATTAGTATTTTCAGTCAATGATTTATCTACTGTAGGGTGGCCTCCCTTTTCTAAGAGGGATAGGGTGCAGAGTAAATTACAAATTTCAGAAAATGAAAGGCTCTGGAGTCAAAGAATTCTGACAACATTTCTTGCAAAACCCGAGAATATATTTTTCTAAATTCACTTCAAAATTATTACTTGCACGCAATTTTTCAATTCAAATATAAAATTAATATTTAAAAAAAAAGTTGTATTTCATAATGTCTATTTTCTAAAATAATAGAAAAAAATTGATGAAAAACTGATATTTAAAATTATGAATCTTGCACCAAACCAATACCTTTTTATAAAATAGTTTAATTTTCAACCAAGTAGTCAAATTTTTGAACAAAATAGTTTAATCCTCAACATAAATAGATTAATTTTCAACCAAACAGTTGAATTTTTAACCAAAAATGTTTTTGGTTAAGAGTTCAGCTTTTTGTATAAAATTTAACTACTTGGGTAGAGGTCAAACTCTATTGTTGTAAAAATTTATTTTTGTGTTTGAAGATACATAATTTTAATTGCAAATTATAACCTGGTTGAAAACTTTACTATTTTGTTAAAAAGTCAGTTCTTTGTCAATTAATTTCAACTAAATATTGAACTAAATATGGAACTAATATAATTGAATATTCCATCATTTTAGTTGAAAATTCATTTCCTTGGTTGAAAATTCATTTTTGTAATGAAAATTTTACTTTTTTAACTTGAAATTAAACTAATTCAGTTAAAAATTCCATCATTTTACTTGAAAATTTATTTTTTTGGTCGGAATCGTTTTAACTGAAAATTTAACTGTTTAATTTTTGGTTAAAAATGTATGGTTTGTAGTTGCGAATTCATATCTTTTTTTCAAAATTGTACTTTTCAGTAGACAATTAATATTCTAGGTTTAAATTAATCTCTTTGGTTGAAAATTCAATTACTCTAGTTAAAGATTCCTAATTTTAGTTGAAAATTATTCTTTGTGGTTTGAAATTCAACTATTTTGTCGAAAAATGTTTTTTTTTTGGTTAAAAATTAATTTTTTTACTGAAAATTTAACCATTCCATTTTCTGTTGAAAATTTTTTTTTTTTTTTTGAAAATCCACGTATTTTTTGGAAATTCGTATTTTTTTGATAGAAAATTAATCTTCCTGTTTAAATTCATTTTTTCGGTTAAATATTCATCATTTTAATTAAAAATTTATTTCTGGTTGAAATGTTTAAAATTAATTTTTTTTTGGGTGAAAATTGATTTGTTTAACTAAAAATTTAACTATTTAATTTTTGGTTAGAAAATTTATCGTTTTTATTTCCAAATTTATGTATTTTGTTCGAAATTTGTCTTTTTGTTAGAAAATTAATATTCTAGGTTGAAATTTATCTTTTTGGTTGCAAATTTAACTATTCTAGTTGGAGATTCGTATTTTTATTTAGAAATTTTTCTTTGTAGTTTGAAGTTTAACTATTCCAGTTGAAGATTCATTATTTTGTTTGAAAATTAAACTATTGTTGTTGTAAATTCGTTTTTTTTACTTGAAAATTAATTTTCTTTTACTAAAATTTGAAATATTTAATTTTTGGTTGAAATCTAATTTTCTTTAGTTGAAGATTTAACTACTTGGCTAAAGAATGTATTTTTTTACCTAAAAATTTAACTATTCCAGTAGAAAATTAAACTATTTTGCTGACAATACGCTTTTTTATAAAAAATTTAATTTTCAAGAAAAAATTAAACCATTCTATTTTTGGTTGAAAATTTATTTTCTTCCTCTTTTTGCAATTATTATTTTTGTCTTTAATAAACCGAAAAGTAAGGTATTTTCAAAGTCTTTTTTTAAATTGTGAATCATTTTCATGCTTCCCTAGCATAAAATATTTTTTTATGAGAAAATAGATTTCTGTTCTATCTTAAATTGAAAATGTCAGTTTTGAACCAAATAGTTACATTTTCAACCAAAAAGATCAATTTTCTACCAAAAAGAACGAATTTTCAACAAAACAGATACATTTATATTGAAATAGTTGAATTTTTAATTGAGAAGATTAATTTTGTGTAAAAAAAGACGAATTGTCAACAAATTACTTAAATTTTCAAAAAAATAGTTAATTTTTTAAAGTCAAAAAAATAAAATTGATAATCAAATAGTTTAATTAATAAACTTAAAAGATAAAATTTCAACTAAACCTAAAATAGTTTAGTGGAACATTAATTTCTTCAACTTCAAATTTAATTATTTAAGTTCTGGTTGAAAATTTTTTTTTTTTTGCAGTAAAAATTGATTTTTCCTAGTTTGAAAATTCAACTGTTTCAGTTTAAGATTCAATTGAAAATTCATTAGTTAGGTTAAAAATTAATTTTATTAACTAAAAAAGTAACTATTCCATTTTCGGTTGAAGTTTGATTTTTTTTAGTTAAAAATTCAACTATTTCGTTAAAAAATTCATGTTTCTTTTAAATAGTATTTTTTGGTAGAAAATAATTCTTGTTTGAAAATTCATCTTTGTGGTTAAAAATTCAAGCATCTC
>JAUELO010453608.1:0-12976 GCA_032357855.1 Amphibolips quercusostensackenii | reverse complement strand
TCGGAGAAAATCTAAAAAAAGAAGCTTCTAACCTGTAAAATAATAAGTTCTTAAATGTATTTAAATGTTTTGAATAAAATGATTTTTTGTTTTTTAATAAATTTATGAAATGCTTTTTAATTTATTTACCCTTGAAAAATCTTACAAACTACAAGAAGCATTAAAAAAGTAAGTATCAAGTTTTTATCACGGTACCGAACGTACTTAAAATCAGTTTCACTTTTAGCGGCACCAAAATCATTGTAGACCTGTGTGATTTATATAACAAAAATAATTTTGTATATATAAAATAGCAATAGATTATCTTCGTTTTATTGTTGTTTCTTTTTAAATGTTTAAATGTTCCCCAAACTATTAGCACAAGATATTTTCTATCGATTCTGAAGTGCAATTTATTTTTTCAGAACTTTATAATAGCACATGAAACAAAGAATTTTTATTTTTGTAAATATAAATTTAATAATTAGGGACACTGACAAGAGATGGTTTGTTAAATTTAACTTAAAAAAAACATTTCATTTGAAAATACCTCTGAGTTTAGGTCTTTATTCAGGAACTTACAAAATAGTAAGGCTGTTGGTGTGGATGGTGTTATTGCTGAAATGCCTAAAAGCGGCGACGAGTGCATGTCTTGGAGGCTGGTCATGTTAATGAATATACAGGTATGTGCTATTAACAGGAAAGTTCTTAATGATTCAAAAAATTCAAGAATCATTTAAATCTGCAAAGAAATTATGATAAAGCTAACTGCAATAATTAAACACCTATCGGCTGCCTGAGGATTGAAGGCAAAAATTTTTTTAAATACTAATTCGTAAGTCCATAAAAATAACAAAGAAAAAGGTCAGATATTTAGTTTCGAAGGTCTTTTTGAAGTTTTAAAAATCTCTCGATGTCTGAAAAAATTGTTCAAAATTATTCTGATCGTTTTAACTTTTATAAATGGACCAAAAAAAAAATTAGCAACTGAACAGAAGGAAGCCAAGAATTCAGAATCATTCACTGGGTAGCCACCATGCATTTTCTAGGATGTTTATTAGTTTTTGTAAAGATAACGTTATGATAAACACAATATCAAATTTTTATGTATGTAAAATACGGATTTTGCTGAAACATAAAAAGTTATATAAACTGTAATATCAGTTTTTACAAATATTGTAAGTATATTTTATTTTTTGAAGATGATTCTGATAATATATAAATATCAACGAAGGTCAATTGTTACGCATGCAATCTGAGAGATAACGATAATAAAGCATACTGTATAATTTGATGAGGAACTGGAATATTCACCAGTTACATTGTTATTTATATTCTTGAATGACACCTAAATTTATTTTTTCTCTATCTAGAAAAGATGAGGACTGTTACTACTGTCATCTTATTCTTGGCGTTTATGCTCAGGTGCATAGGTAAATATACAATTTTCAGTCAATTCTTAAAATTTCCACAAATTACAATATATCCGAAGTGATGCGCATTACATCCCAATAGATTTTTTTTTAAATTTTATTTCCATTTTTTCTTTTTTTTCTTTGTTTGAATGCGAACTGCATTATTAAGACCCAATAAAAAAATCCAACATTTTTTTCAAGTTAGTTCTTTTTGAATAAAAAGTATGCTATTATATATTTTGTTAACAATTTTTTTGTTTTTGGCGAAAATTCTACTATTTTTTGGTAAATGGAACTATTTTCTTGAAAACTCGTTTCTAAAATTTTTATTTCAGTCAGCGGATTTGATAAAATCTGATCGTTTTATTTCTTACTGGTTGTAAAAAAAAGGTTTTCACTTCAGCGAGACTTTGTTAAGAACTGTGAACATGATTACTTACGAAGCAATTAAGAGATTGAGTTTCTCTTCAGTATACTGTTTTAGCGCCTATAAATTAAAGGCGAGTTCGTTAATACAAATTTGCTGATTTTGAAACGATCTATTGCTTTTCTTTAAAATATTTTGTGACAAAACCCATAGATTTTATTTTATTCATGAAAATTATAATTAAAAATAAAACATACAATTTTCGGTACAACTATGTAAGATATAAAAAAATGTTTCAAAATCAAAATTATTCAACCTAAAAAAATCTACAGACTTTTTTAGACTATTTTTAGATAAGACACATTGTTTTTATTGTAATCGTGAAAAAATTATGTTTACAATTAACGCGTTTCGCACTTAATTGTTTATATGTATTTAAGCAATTCTCTGATTATCTATATAATAACAATAATTTTCGTATTCTACATTTTTCTGCATAGTGCAATTTCTGCACGACTACGATAACATTTAATATAACTAATATTACTAGAATGCTTTGCATTTTTTTCCACTTTTATTAGAATCAAAAGAAACATTTTATTTTCTCAAGCTTAGGTTTAACTTACTGAAAATGCTACCAAAAACTCAAAAATTCCATTTTTGGTCAAACAGTGTTTGTTTCAATCCTAGAAAACTATATTTAAAACTAAAACAAGAACGTTGAGTCATATGAAAATTAATTTTTTATTTGTAATGTAATTTTCACAATTAAAACAAAAACTATGCATCCTACCAAAAAAATATTGATAACAAATTTGTAGTTTTTTTTTGTGGATAACTTTTGCTTATTATTTTTTTACACCTTGTTTCATTTGTCTAAAAATTTACATTTTTTATTTTCAAAGTTGTTTTTCTGGAAGTAAAGCAAAAACCACGTGTCCTTTTAAAAAGTAATTTATAACAAATTTGTAGATCTCTTTGGCTGCAAAATTTTTGTCTCGTCATTTTTTTTGTATCTTGCATTGTTTGACCGCAAAATATAATTTTTGATTTTTCATTATTTTTTCTAGATAGAAAATTCAAAATTTCAATTTCTTGAAAAATTTCAAAAATTTGTTATTATGGTCCTGTAGAGCTTTTGAAAAGCAACGTTTTTCTATTCTAGACTTTTTACATATTGTGCGTTGTTTGACTCAAAATTTGCTTTCCCTTTTGTTTTTTTGCATTTTGAAATTAATATAAGTCTTATAATTTTCGTCTTATCAAAAAAAGTCATTCGGATAAATTGTTTAGACTTATCAGCACTATCCACAACCGTACATAGAATTGTTAAATTAAAAAAAAAGTTTTAAACAAAATTTTTTAAATGTGCTCACTTCTTGAATTTTCGTCCAAAATAGCTAGTTAACACATTTATTTTTATGATTCAGGCCTCAGACAACTGTCCCAAAGCCAAATGCAATTAGATTATTTTGTTCAAAGTTATTGTGCCTGCAGGCTGACTACAGACTACAGACAGACTGCAGACAGACTAGAGACAGACAGACACCCTAGTAAAAATAGTTTTTTCTGACTCACAAGGTCTTAAAGCGTGGACATTTGATAAACCGTCAAAGTCAAATTTTACATAAAACCAATACCTTCTCATTAGAATGAGAATGTAAAAATGACTTTAGTCGTGGAGGCTTTGATAGTTTTTTAAAATTAGCAAGTAAGTTTTTTTGTTTTCTTTATCTAAGCCGAGCACTTTTTTGTGCAAAAATTTTAATTTTCGATTTTTCTTCTGAAATTTAAAATTTTGTTATAATAGTATTGTAGGGCTTTTAAAAAGCGACGTTTTTCTCTTATTGACGTTTTTTCATATCGTGCGTTGTATTGCTCGAAATCTGCTTTTTTCTTTTTTTTTTTTGAATTTTGAAAATACGATAAGCCTTATAATTTTCTTTTCATCAAAAAAAGTCACACTGATAAATTGTTCATATTTTCACGTACCATACATAACCGTCCATAGAATTTTTAAATTTTTTAAAAGTGTTCTCAAAAATTTTTTAAATGTGCTCACGTTCTGAATTTTCATCCAAAATAGCTAGATAACAAACTTGTTCTTTTGATTCAGGCCTTTAACGACTGTGATAAAGCTCAATCTAATCGGATTATTTTCTCGAAAGTTATCGTGCCTACAGACTACAGACTACAGTAAGACTACAGACTACAAACATACTACAGTCAGACAGACACCCTCGTAAAAATAGTTTTTTTCTGACTCAGGGGTTCTCAAAGCGTGGACATTTGATGAAAACCGGCAAAGTCAAATTTTACATAAAACAATACCTTCTTATTAGAAAGAGAATGTAATGACGATATTGTCTATTTTGAAATGATCTAAGCATTCTTTCATACTGTTTCTTGTTGAGGTGATTAGTTTTCGTTTAGATCCTATAACAAACAATTTAGAGTAAAAAATTTTTATTTGTAGGAAAATGACACAATATACAGTAAAATGTTTGGCCAAATAATTTGTTTTCCTGAAGAGAAAGTACTGGACTGAGTTCCAAAAATAGATATAATATACATTCAATATGATAAAATTAAAAACAACATAGCAAATCCTTCGTTTGGAAAAAATTTTATCGAACGCAAAGCGTGAGACGCGTATGAGAGTATATTCATGAAAGATAAAGAAATTTTGACAAAAAAGAATACGAAATGACTCGCTTACAGTTGTCAATGAGATAAACTTTAATAAAAAATTTTTTCATCCTGGCTTAAAATTTATATTTTTAGGTAGAAAATTCAACTGTCGTGTAAAAAATTAGCCTTTTTAACTTAAAGATTCAACAATGTTAATTCAAATTCGCCCTTTTGCGTTCAAAATTATGTGTCTGTCTGTATGTCTGTAGGTATGTATGTAGGCATGCAGATTTTTTGTTTGTTTGCACGATAACTTTTGAAAAAATTAACAGATTGAATTAGCCTTCTATATACTCTTCCAGTGTCTTAAATTGATGATCAAGTTCGTAAGCCAGCCATTTTAGATAAAAATTTAAAAACTAAGCACATTTTTCAAATTTTGAGAATACTTTTTTTTTGAAAATTCGATGTACGGTTATGAGTAGTACTCAGAAAGACAAACAATCTATTCTAATGACTCTTTCTGATAAATAAAAAAATTACGAGAGTTATAGCATTTTAAAAATAAGAAAATAAAAAAACGAAAATGAACATTTTAAGCCAAAAACAGCACGATATAAAAAAGTCATTTTTTGCGGTTGAGCTATACAGAATACAAAAAAAAGATGAACGGATAAAAATTGTGTATTAAAGAAAATATCTACAAACTTGTTGGCGATAACTTTTTAATAGCACGCGTAGTTTTTTTGGTTGAGAATTAAACTAGGTTTTTAAAAATTTTGTCTTTTTTAGTGGAATTCAGCTTCTCTTAGTAAATATTTTTTGGTTGGAATATCAACTATCATATTTTCTTTTTAAAAATTTATCTTTTTTTTGCAACTTCAACTACTTAGCAAAAGTTGAACTGCTTTGTCGGAAATGAATCTTTTTGGTTAATGATTCATTATTTTAGTTAACAATCCTCTGTTTTTAATTGAACTATTTTGATAAAATTTTTCCCTGTAAAAATCAATTTTTTCAAATGAAAACTTAATGATTTGATGTTTGCTTGAAAATTTATTTTCTTCAATTTAAACTTCAATTATATTTTCGAAAATTCATTTATTTTGTTAAAATTTGCATAAAATTTAAAATAAAATACAAATTTCATAATTTGTATATGAAATGCATATAACACAGTACGCAAAGCGCACGATCAATGTACTTCGGAGCGCGAAGCGCGAAAACAAAATCGCGTGCGGTAAGCGGAATTTTTTAAAAACTTTTTTTATTCTATTATAGGGTGCATAGAATCGATCGTAAAGCGCGAGGTGTAAATTATTTTAAAATCATATGTTGAGCCCGAAGCACAAGTGTCCGGATGAGAATGTATTCCTTGAGGTTGATAGAACCTTAAGTAAATTAGTTTTCCTCTTCATTGAAAATTAAAGTGATTAAACCAAAAGCATCTAACAGCAATAAAGCTTACAAAGCGAGCATTAGCCCACAGAGCGCGCAAATTTGTAGATATAATCAAGATCGATCGAGCCTTTAGCAAATAAACTTTCTTTTTATTTAAAAAAAAAACAAATTTTACAATTACTTTAATCGCATATATTTTGAAAATTGTATAATATTTGCAATTTAACTTCTTCCTTTTATCTAAGACGAGTACAAAGTGCGAAAACTGAAATAAGCTTAGCGCGAGGCAAAAAGTATCCGAGCGCGTAGCGCGAGGTACATACATTACCGAACGTGAAGCACAAAGTAAATATATTATCAAGCGCGAAGCGCGAGATACAACAGTTGCGCGACCAAGGATATCTTCGTAGAGATAGCTGAGTGCTTAAAGGTAAAAAAAAACTTGGTTAAGGTGTGTATTTGGGTCTTTTTGCAAGATGTTTTTTTTTAACAGGCATAAGTTTCTGTGTCATTTTACGTAATTCCTGTCATGAAAATACTGAGATCTTTTTGTACTTTAACGCCGTTCTTGCTGTGACATTTTAGAGTACTGCTGTGTGCAATAAGTTTAGGTTGAGTGATTTAAAAGAAAAGTCACAAAGGTTTATCATAAATAATTGATTTTTTACTATCTTCGAAAATTTGAGGTTTGTATCTATGACATTCTCAAAAAAGAGCAAAGAGGATTTCTGTTATAAAATTTTATAAATATATGGTATTTTTCAACGTTATTGAACTTTAAATTTGATTCAAACACAATGTTCGAGATTCCTAGTGATTTTTCAGTTTTGAAGTTGATCCCTCAGGTTCTTGGATGGAAATGAAGTAGTTAAATTTGCAACGAAAGAAATAGCTTTTTTATTCGAAACAACAAGTATGACTATTATAGATCAGAGTCCTCCACTCACAAATTCTATTTTTTTGGCATTACTGTTGAATTCATTTATGTTTTATGTTTCAACGTAAACATTGGAGCTATAAGTGATTTATCAAGTGAATTCAATGAATCTGATCGCAACTTTTGTGAGTGGGAAAAACAACTGCTTCATGCAACTTATGAACTGAACAATAATGTAGCAAAAATTTTGCTTAATTCGGAATTGTGAATCAATGCTTTGAAATAATTTTATTGTCAATCAGAAACTATTTAAATGAATATGAAAGACTTTCTTATTAATACCATCGACCTGAAAGGTTAGAACAACTGATGTTGTTTGAAATGAGAAAGTGGAAATTTAACGAGTGATTTCGCAAATACTATCATAAAAAATTAATCCTAGCTAATTAAGTGCCAGTGGATAATAAAGACGTAGTGGAATATATTATTGATGGAATTCCAGATTTGCAGTAAATTAATCAAGCAAGGAGCTTTAAAACGTTATTTAAATTATTAGAAGCATTTAATAAAATTAGTCATTAACTCGAGTTGCTAAAAGTTTAATCAAGAAATTATTTGAATCAGCTGATATCAAAATAAAATCTGAATCTGAATCCACATGTTACAACATTCAAAGTCTGGCACACACTTCAAACGAATTACTATAGCAAAAAAAAAACTTGTAACAGTTGCAATGAGCCGGGTCACATCGCCAAGAATTGTCTTAACAAAAAAAAATATTGTCAATTTGGTCTCTAAAAAGTACTCCAATAAATATGCCCTTTCTAAAAAAGTCAATGTGAATATTGACAAATAAACAGTATTGGTTAAGACTGAGTGTTAAATTCTGGTACTCCAGGGAGTTCCGTTAAAACGAAATACATAGAGGATAAGTATTTTAAAGAGCTCAATTTTCTATATACAGGTTATGCAGGAATATTAGTTTCAACCTAATTGTTCAAGAAAAACCAAGAGACCGTATCACACTATTTGACGAAAAGCGAAGTGATATATGAATTATCGTAATTTTTTATAGTACAATGCGATCTTTGCTAATTTCATGCCGAGATACTCAATGTTAATTTAGACTAGGTCTTGCAAAAATAGAAAATAATGCAGAAATAAAAAGTTTCGGAAAAGAAGAGATGGATTTCATAGATATTGAAATTTGTTTTATAGATAAAAATCAATTGAGGAACCTGCAACTATTAGAACAATTCAAAATAGGATACTTAAAACCTGAACAACCAAATATTCCAGATACTAATGTTGAGCTGAAATTGATTTTGAATGATATTAAACCTTTTTACTATGCGCCTAGACGACTCTCTTTTGACCGGGAAATTGAATTAACAAAAATTACAGATGATTTAACAAAAAGGATAAAGGACTATGTTGAATCAGGTCTGGATCAGGACAAACTCAGGTCTTCAAATAGTCAGGAAACACGAAAAAGTGGTCAAGAAAGCGTTTTTGTACAAAGCAGCGGAAAAGGCTCTCAAAACAGTTGGTCCTGACCTTTATATCAGTTGTGACTGAAATGCATCAAATATTGTCCACTTCGCTTACTCACTCCGAGAGGCCCAGATAAAAAAAGCACAGGAGAAGAACTTCCGTCAAGAGCTCCTCGACATGAGGATGCACGGCATCATCCACAAAAATGTGAAGAATCAGTCGATGTCGTATGAGCTAACTTTTGCTTTTCCTAAATCACTCGGATTAAAGTCGGGCACAAAGAGTTTAATTTTTTCATGCTGAGGCAGTACCATTTTCACTCTGGCGTACTGTTTCCACTTTTTGAGCCAACACATTCCCAATGATGGCTATAGATCGTGTCATGCACACTCCGAGCATCTAAGTCACGTACTATTTATTTGCTCAACCCATGCGGTAATGACATACACCTGAAGGCACAATGCAGCACTAAGTGTACTTTATTACCGTCTCTGTAACTCTGATGACATCAGCCCTAATACTGTTCTGCTAAATGCTTTTAGAGAAATAGAGTCAATTGCCGAAAATAAAAAGTGCTGTTTATGCTGAAACTTCATATTCTACAAAACTGTTTCTGTTGCGCACTTGATGCCTGACATAGTTCTTCTTGACTTCGAGAAACGAACCATGTTCGTTATCAAGTTTTCGGAACTAGCCATGAAAAATATCACAGCTAAGGAGGTGCCAAGCTTTCACTCTGTTGCGTGTCTTCAGGGCAGCTGAATTTTCACCGCTATTTCGATGACGAAATTACAAAAAAGAATTATTTTAATGATTCCCTGATCGACAAAATAATATCTATAGAATCCATTGAATATTTATAATTGTAGTTAAAAATTTAACCATTTTGTTTAAAATTTAAATGTTTTGTAAAAATTCGTTTTTATGAACGGAAATTCGTTTCTCTGGATTCAAAATTAATGTTTTTATAAAAGAAGTTCCTCATTGATAATTTGTATTTTTTGTTGCTTATGCAATCTTATTGAACTAGCTGTGAATTCGATCCAGAGCCAGAATTTTTCCACTTTATTTGTATGTATATTAATATGGTGCTCGTTAGACGATCTCTTTGCTTCTCGTTAGAAAATGTATTTGCTTTCTCACAGAGGAAGCATTTATGGTTTTTTAAATAATAGACAAACTAAAGTTTTTATTTTTAACAATTCAAGAATAGAAATTTACAAAAAATGCAAAATGACAAAATAATACAAAAATTTTTTAAAATTAAAGGACAACTTAAAAATTCGAATTTCGTGTTGGAAATGGTAGTTTCTCGAGATGAAAAAATAAATGGAAAAATCCTGTCACAATCTATCCCTTTTTCATCTTTATGATTTTTTCACAAAAGTTATCAGAATTATTTTATTTGGAAATTCATGGTCAAAAAGTTTTTTTATTCATGCATCAACTTTGATTTACTTTGATGAATAAAGTTTATCTGTTCATAACAGATGTTTTAAATATCCTGAATAAGCATAACTTCTTTACTCTTCAAAAAAGTGTTCAAATATTATACTCAAATTGTTTTCCTTGAACCAAGGAATCTTTTCCGCCTTTGCATGAATTTTTAATTATGTTAAAGAAAAAAGTTGTAGTATAAAAAACCGTTTTTTTTTAATTCATGCATTACCATAGTTTCCTTACTCTTTAATAAATTTTATTGATATTATAGGTCGATCAATTTGTCTCGAATCTACACATTGCTCATATTTTTAGATCAACTTTAAATTATGTGAATGTAAAAATTATAAATATAAAAATCGATTTTCAATCCTATAAAAATAGCGATAACTTTCTTACTTTTTACAAAAATGTATTAATATTATAGGTCAATCGATTTGTCTTGAACCAAGAAATGCTTTATATTCTTGCATCAATTTTGAATTATTTTAATGAAAAAAGTTTTACTATAAAAAAGTGAGTTTTAGAATAACATGAAGTGCTTTAAAAAAACGCAATAAATATTTTTAAAAGTTCTTCATTTACTTACAAGATATCGGAGGTAAAAACAAGTCTTTTAAATTTTATCAATTTATCTGGAACCGCTTTTAAGATAACGTGTTCACAAGAAAGTGTGACATTTAAACATCCACACACACACACACACACACACACACACACACACACCCAACACACAGACACAATCTAGAAACTGCTTAAAACATTCTAATAGACATTATCAAATAAAGGAACGTTTAATTAAATAAATTCAAAAAATTTTAAAAAATGTTACAACTACAAAGCTTCCTCTGTGAAACAGCAAAAAAGCAGAAAAAAGAGTAAAGAAGAAAATAAAGAAGAGACTGTAAAGATTGAGATAAATAAATATAGGTTGAAATGCTTTGCATTTTGCCCATAAAATAAAGTTTATTTCCATCTCCACACTTTGTATTTTAGACAACACAATTTTTAATTCGGACTATACAAGGTCGGACTAGGTATTCGCAATTTAATGCAAAATATATAAGCTATAGATTAATATTCTCAAATTTGCTTAATTTTTAGCAGAAATTGTAACTGCATAAAATGAAATCCTGAATTTTTAAGTGTTTTAAAAAAGTCCACGTGCATAATAATACTCTACGTGTTGGATAATTTTATAAAATTTTAGCCAAGTATAAGAAGTTCATAATATACCAGCAAGTGATCATCTGCTTTAAAAAAAAATTAGGTTTGGGAATCGCCTTCAGAAGAAATATGCCAGATCTTATTTTCTCTTCTATCATATTTTATCGTCAACGTAATTTCTTTAACGACGGGAATCTGAAAAATTTCAAAGTATTCATTGTAAATTCTTAAATGAGTCAGAATAGAATAGAATAGCCGTTCTGTATGTAATCCTGCGATTTCTGTAGGCGAAATGAGATAAGGTGCTTCTCAATTAGTAATAATAAAAAATATGCTGGACCAGAAAGTAAATATACGGCAAAATTATTACCTAAGAGAATACACAAGGAAAATTGAAGCCCATAAATCTTGATTCAGATTTAAGTTGACAATTTAAGTGTTTACCGAAAAGCGACTATATTCCTGATGTTTCTTGTTGTAAGCCTTTTCATTCTTTCGAAAGACATCATTTTCCAAAAAGGGATTTTTATCCTGCCAAACCTTATTCTTCAATTTATCTAGTCAGATGTTCGCCTCCTGCAGAGCCACGTCTTCGTGTTAGGTCCATGTCTCCTCCTGCCAGGCATTTTTCTACGCGCATACTTCGATATGATCTCAAACAACTTGAATATATTAGGCTAATTTTTAACGCTAATCCCAACTGTTAATTTCAAATCCTGAAGTGCACTTTTTTGAAATAAAACTAATTTACTTTCCAGGGAAAAATAATGCCTTTATGTCTATGCTTATCGAAGAAGAAATTGCATTATTAACATCTAGTGGTAGGACATTTGTCATATTACAGTTAATAATACACGTCTTCATAAAATATATACAGTAATGTATAATTAGGGATACTAGACTAAAATACAAGAAAAAATAAATGTGTACAGGTACGAGATTAAAGCAGTGTTTACGGGAGAATGCAAGGAGGCTCCCTCAGTCAGTCGACCAATCTCAACACACACTATTAACGTTAAATAAAAAAAAAATTTTAAATAAGATACAATGTTTTTTGTAATCTGACATAGCATGAAAATGGTACAAGTGACTCATTATCACCTATAATAACAATCTATGTCTTAAGTTATGTATTTATTCGCTTGTGAGTTTTGTGAAGGCTTCCCCCACGCCTGGTGCTCATTAGAGATACCTTTTCAGGCGTGTGGCAGAAGTGTATTCGAACCTAACTACATTTGATTATGAAATTGGACAAACTTAGCTGCAAGCGGACTTCGATTCTAATTGTATGAACGTCTCCTTCGAATAGATCAACTTGCAGCAGCACCATCTCCTTCCTGCTACTTAGCATTTTTTAAAGCATACGCAACCTTAGCCTTGCATGCAAGGCTCAACAGGGATGAACGAACCCTTTCCGTAAATTCTCATAGAAACAACAGTGACATCAACTTGAATCTGATTCAAATAACGCCAAGGGGTATACAGGAGAGATTTGTATGAACTTCAGATGAGATAAATGTAACAATATTGAGCCAAAAGAAGAAAAGATTAGCGGCATTCTTAGGGACTCTGAACCTGTGATATAAGTGTCATAAGACATTTTGACACATGAGAGATCTATACGTACCTAGACAAGCTTTAAAGCCGCCTATAGGACTTAAAATCTGTAAATCAGTCTCTATGGAACAGATAGAAGCACCCCCTCTGACAGATTTAATTTTAAAATCTATCAGCGTCAATGTCTTCATAACCGAATTTTTCTGAGTATAGCTTATATCGTTGCAAATGTCAGAAATCCTTATCTAAAAACGGTCAGGATTAACGAGACGATTGGCGAAGAAACAATTCTTTACAAAGCCGCGGTGTAGGCAGCTGAAATTCTTGAGCTGAATTTTAACATCACAGGTGAGGAAAGTGCAATGCTTTTGAAGATGCCTTACTTCTGAAAGCTAGTTCTATTTTCGCATGCCAGGCCTGCGTCAAGAAGATCTCAGCGATAGGTGCAGTACCAAATTTTCTGAAAATATGATTTTTCGACAGCTATCTTTGTTAAACACTTGAAGCCTTACATCGTTTCACAAGACTTCGAGCAATGAACTATATTCGTGATCAAACTTTTGGCGCCGGCTGACTGCAACATTACAACCAAGAAAGAAAAAGGAGATGAGGTATCAACACCTAAAGAGGGAGCTGCAACGAGTGTAC
>JAUELO010453600.1:0-12976 GCA_032357855.1 Amphibolips quercusostensackenii | reverse complement strand
TCTAGAATTCCTAACACTTTATAATATCACCGAATTTGAAAATTTTGTACTGGAAAATTCCCAAATTATACTATTCCCGAATGTAAACAACAAAAAATTTTGTTTATAAATATCATTTGTTTATTAAAAATAAAACAATCAAATATTTTCACCAAAATAATTATTTTTAATTTTAAAAATTCCTAAAATTATTTTTTAAATTTAGTCATAAAAAAACTATATTTTTTTATGGAAATTTTTTCTGAAAATGTGCATAGTATTTTTAAAAAATTGTGAAAAACATGCTCAAAGATCAAATTTTTAATTTGAAAAAAATAAATTAAAGTTACTTAAATAAAAAATTAATTAAAAATAACTAAGTTAAAAAAATACAATTTTTAATTTATAAAACAATGAAAATCTAGCTTTTAACTATTCAATTTTTTTCAAATTTAGATGGTTTTCGAAATACCCTAAATGTTCCTTTATCAATAATTACACGTACAAAATAGAAGCTTTTAACATTTTTTGTTCAAAAATTTAAAACTAAATTCTGGAAAAATTGGAACTGTCTAATTTCCAAACTAAACATCTGTAAAAAATTTATTTTAAAAAAGATTGAGAATCATCTTATAAAATCAATTATTTTTCGATTTTTAATACTCGACCTACAGTTGAATTTTTAAAAATCATTAATTAATTTATGCTTATAGTTGATCAATTTCAAAAACTTTACACCAAAAATTTTTAATTTCAATCGCGTTTAATTTGTGAATTTGTAACTCTTTAAAACTGCATTTGAATTTTTTTTTTGAAAATCTTCCCCTCAAACTGAAGATCTGAAATAAAAAATTTGTCAAGTAAAATATTCTAGAATGACTGTAATATTGTTTGACTGAATTATTTCATAAGAAGGTGGTGTCATTTTTTTTCTACGTAAAACCAAAAATAAAAAAAAAATCTTTAGGATCTCAACATCAAGATTTATCCCTTTTTAGGATATATGGTCCAGCCCCTCAAATCAGAGAGGCTGTTACCCACTCGACCGAATTTTTCTTTGAATAAATCATTATTCGATTAAATGAAAAAATAGTGTAATCAACCATAAAATATCTTTTGGTCCACTGGATAGAATTTTTTCCCGACCCTTCCAAGTGTTTTTGAAATTTATGAAATATAACCTAATCAAATGTTTCATTAGGGTGGCCCAAAACAATAAAATATTATTTTTTTTTTTGCTATCTCATCTCCCTTTTTTCTTTTATTTTGTACAAAAATAATTCTGCAATTTTTCACATATAAAAAAATGATTTTAGGCATGGCTAAAAATAATCTTACCCTGATTTTATTTATAATACAATCAATAAAATTTGAAAAAGCACCCTCTATAGGGGGTGTAAAATTTATGATGTGTTTGTTTCATACATTTTAGTTACAATTAAAATTGTTTAACAAGTAAACTGTTTTCTCGAAAACTCGTCTTTTTCATAAATCCAATTATTTTCTTTATTTAAAAATTAAAATCTTTTTTGTTGAATTACCATCCCTTTGGTTGAAAATTGGTTTTCTTTTTTAAGAAAAATTAATCTTCTTAGTCGAAAATTTAACTGTTATGTAAAAATTTATCAAATTTGTTAAAAATTCAATACCTTTACTTTAAAAATTAGGAAAATTAAGACTTTGGAGCGTTTGAAATTAAATTTATTGTAGTATAAACATTAATTTTATTTAAAAGAATTTATTTCCTTATTTCGTTGAGACTTTTTTTTACAAAAATAATTTTATACTCTTTTTGGTTGAAAAGCTTATATATTTTCGGTTGAGAATTACGCTTTTTTGGTTAAAAATTTTATTATTTAGTGAAATTAAATTATTTTGTTGAACATTATACAATTTTTTTTTTAAATAATCCTTTTTTTGAAAATGATTCTTTTTGGATTAAAAATTCACAAATTAGGTTGAAATTTTTTTTTTACTGAAAAATATTTTTTGGTAGAAAAATCATCTATTTTGTTGACAATTTGTCTCTTTTTAATTAATTCAATTGTTTTTTATTTAAAATAAATTTTTTTTTTAAATGTCATTGTTACATTTCTTCTAAAAATTAATTTTTTTATTGAAAATTTTACTAAATAGTTGCAAGTTGAATTACTTTCTTTAAAATACATTTTTTTTGTTGAAGATTCAACATTTTAGTTAAAAATTTAACTCTTTGGTTGAAAATCCGTCTATTTTATTAAAATTAATTTTATTAATAAAAATATTAGGATTTTGTAGCGTTCAAAATTAAATTTAATGTACCATAAAGATTAATTTTATTTAAAAGAATTTATTCCCTTATTCCATTAACATTTTTTTTTCTTTCTCTACTGAAAATTTTTTCTTGGTTAGAGATTCATTTCTTTGGTTTAAAATTAAAGTCTTTTGTTGAAACTGCATATTTTTTGTTTAAAAAATAACTTTGCTTTGTTAAAAATTGTATTTTTATCTTAAAAATTAAACGGTTTTGCAGAAACTTCAACTATTTAATTGAAAATTTATATATTTGGTAGAAAATTAACTTTTTTTGTTGAAAATTCATCTTTTTGTGTTGACAATTAAATTGTTTGGTTAAAAATGAATGTTTTTTGATTGAAAATCAAAATATCTCGTTAAAAGTTTGTCTTCTTTGTTTGAATTCAACTATGTCTGATTTAAAATTAAAATATTCTTTGATTGAAATATCAAATATCACATTTTTTTATAAAAATTTATTTTTTTTGCTGCAGTTTATCTACTTGGTTAAAAGATGAACTGCTTTTTTAAAAATTAATCTTTTTAGTTAAAGGTTCATAATTTTAGTTTCAAATTCATCTCTTTGCTTCAAAAATCATCCTTTTGATAGAAAATTCAACTATTTAATTAAAAGTTCATCTATTTGGTTGAAAAAGGCAGTATTTTTACTCAAAATATCAGAAATTAAAAAGCTTTTTAATTTGAATTTAATATTGGTACCTATATTTATTTGATTTTAAATAATTTATTCCTTACATATCAAATGAATGAATCAAAATCTTGGAAAAAAGCGAAAAGGGTTGAATTGAGTAAAAATTTTCGATTTTTTGTGCTTGAGGGTATTTTTTTAATTAAAGGGAAAAAGAGGGGAAAGGGGGAGAAGGGGATCATTTTCAACTAAGAAAGATGACTTTTTTGACCTAGAAGATAAATTTTTGACAAGGACGAATTTTTGACCAGTTTAATGAAACAAAGAAAAACAAGTTCAAAAAAAGTTGAATCCTTAACAAAACAGATAAATTTTTAACGAAAAAAGATTAACTTAAAATAAAATATTTAAATCATTCAATAATAATAATTTCGTTAATACTTTCAAGAGACGTTACAATTATCTTGAAATAACTAAAATTATCTTGAATTCGCTTTAATAATCTTAAATTAACCTGAATTGTTTTAAATTCGTTTTAATTAACCAAATGCCTAAAACCTCAAACCAACAGATGAATTTCCAATTAAAAAAGATAAATTTTAAACAAAATAGTTGAATTTTTAAATAATAATCTCCTTCATACTTTAACAAGATGTTTTAGTTATCTTGAATTCATTTGAATCATCGTAAATTCGTTTTAATTATCTTAAATTCTCTTCAATAATCTTGAATTTATTTTAATTAATTTGAATTAATTTAAATTATTTTAAATTAAGTTGAATTCATTTTAATTATCTCGAATTAACATAAAATCGTTTTAATTAACAAAATACTTAAATCTTTAAACCAGTAGATGAATTTCTAATTAAAAAAAGATAAATTTTAATAAAAATAGTTAAACTTTTAAATAGTTATAATCCTCTTGCACACTTTAATAAGATGTTTTAATTATCTTGCATTCGTTTTCATTATCTTGAATTCACTTAAATTATCATGAATTTGTTTTAATTATCTTGAATCCAGTTAAATTATCTTAAATTCGTTTTAATTATTTACAACTCACTTGAATTACGTTGAATTAACTTTAATTATTTTGAATTTGTATTAATTATCTTAAATTCATTTTAATTGTCTTAATTTCACTTGAATTATCTGGAATTAATTTTAATAATCTTGTATTCACTTTAATTATTTTGATTTTTTCTAATTATTTTGAATTCATTTTAATTATCTCGAATTCACTCAAATTATCGTGAATCTGTTTTCAATATCTTGAATGCAGTTAAATTATCTTAAATTTGTTTTAGTCATCTTTAATTCACTTGAATTATCTTAAATTTACTTTGATTATTTTGAATTTATTTCAATTATCTTGAATTCAGTTGAATTATCTTAAATTCACTTGAATTATCTTAAATTAACTTTAAATATTTTGAATTTATTTTAATTATCTTGAATTCAGTTTAATTATCTTAAATTCACTTGAATTAAACTAAATTCATTTTAATTATCTTGTATTCACTTAAATTATTTTAAATTTTTTGAATTATATTGAATTGATTTGAATTATCATAAATTCGTTTTAATTATCCCTAATTCACTTGAATTATCTTGAATTTATTTTAATAAGCTTGTATTCACTTTAATTATTTTGTTTTTTTTTCTAATTATTTTGAATTCATTTAAATTATCATAAATTCGTTTTAAATCTCTTATATTCACTTAAATTATCTTAAATTCATTTTAATTATCTCGAATCCACTTAAATTATCCTGAATCTGTTTGAATTATCTTAAATGCAGTAAAATTATCTTAAATTCGTTTTAATTATCTGCAATTCACTTGAATTATCTTGAATTAACTTTAATTATTTTGAATTTATTTTAATTATCTAGAATTCACCTAAATTATCTTGAATTCATTTTAATTATCTTGAATTCACTTCAATCATCTTTAATTCATGCTAATTATCTTGTATTCACTTAAATTATTTTAATTTTTTTGAATTATATTGAATTTATTTGAATTATCGTAAATTCGTTTTAATTTTCCCTAATTCACTTTAATTATCTTGAATTCATTTTAATGAGCTTGTATTCACTTTAATTTTTTTTTTCTAATTATTTTCAATTCAGTTAAATTATCATAAATTCATTTTGAATATCTTATATGCACTTAAATTATCTTAAATTCGTTATAATTATCTTGAATGCAGTTGAATTATCTTGAATTCACTTTAATTATTTTGAATTTATTTGAATTATCTTGAATTCATCTAAAATATCTCAAATTCATTTTAATTATCTTAAATTCACTTAAATTATCTTGAATTACTTTTAATTATCTTGTATTCACTTAAATTATTTTGGTTTTTTCTCATTATTTTAAATTCATTTTAATTATCTCGAATTCACTCAAATTATCGTGAATCTGTTTTAATTATCTTGAATGCAGTTAAATTATCTTGAATTCACTTTAATTATTTTTAATTTATTTGAATTATCTTGAATTCAGTTAAAATATCTTAAATTCATTTTAATTATCTTAAATTCACTTAAATTCACTTAAATTCACTTGAATTATCTTAAATTTATTTTAATGAGCTTGTATTCACTTTAATTATTTTGATTTTTTCTAATTATTTTGAATTCATTTGAATTATCATAGATTCGTGTTAATTATCTTATATTCACTTAAATTATCTTGAATTCATTTTAATTATTTCGAATTGATTTAAATTATCGTGGATCTGTTTTAATTATCTTGAATTTAGTTAAATTATCTAAAAATCGTTTGAATTATCTTCAATTCACTTAAATTATCTTGAATTCATTTTAATTATCTTGTATTCACTTAATTGATTTTGAATTTCTTGAAAAAGTATTTAAAAAATTTGTTTTAATTATTTCAAATTCACTTAAATTATCTTAAATTCGTTTTAATTATCTTAAATTCACTTAAATTATCTTGAATTCACTCAAATTATCTTAAATTTGTTTGAATTATTTGGAATTCATTGACTTATCATGAATTTGTTTTAATTATTTTAAATTCACTCAAATTATCTTGAATAAATTTTAATTATCTCGAATCCACTTAAATTATTTTGAATTTGTTTTAATTATTTTGAATTCATTTTAATTATGATGAGTTCACTTGAAATCGTTTTAATTAACTAAATATTCGATTCCTCAAACCAGTAGTTGAATTTCCGATAAAAAAGATAAATTTTAAACAAAATAGTTTAATTCTTGACTACAATAATTTTTTAACAAAAAATAAAGTCATCAAATTTTTACTCTAAAAATTAATTTTTAACTAAAAAGGAATTTTCAAACACATAAAATCAATCAAAAAAGCTGAATTGTTAACCTAATAGTTAAATTCTCAACCAAGAAGATGAATTTTTCATAAAACACATGAACCAAAGAGGTAAATCTTTTAAAGAATTATTTCTTAACAAATCGAAATCTGGTAAAAAAAGGAGAAAACGGGAAAATTGGGGAAAAAGGTTAAAATCCAATAAAAAGGGGAGATTCAAGAAAAAGTGGGAAATACCTTTTTGGTCCATGTATTTTGTTAAAAAGTAACCTTCTTGGTTGAGGATCAAACTATTTGGTTAAAAATTCGTATTATTTGTTTCAATTTATTATTATTATCAATAATTAGCTAATCTCCTTTGTCCCCTTTCCCCTAATTTTCCACTTTTCTCCTTTTTTTTCTAAAAAATTTGGATTTTTTAAAATTTTTAGCCAAATAGTAAAATCCTTGACCAAGAAGATAAATTTTTAACAAATCCAAATTTTTTTAAACAGAGAAAAAAGAAAACTTTAGAGAAAAGAGGGAAATTTAGGGGAAAGAAGGAAAAAGGAGATTAAGTAAAAAGGGGGACCAAAAAATATTAATTCTCCACCAAAAAAATAATAGTTTATTATAGTATAATAATAAACTATAATATTTTTGGTATCGAATTAATATTTTTTGGTTAAAATTTGATTATTTGATCACCTATACTGTTGACAAATTGTCTCTTTTTGATTAATTCAATGGTTGTGATTCAAAATCACAATATTTTTTGGTTGAAATATAAATTACAACATTTTTTGAATAAAAATGAATTAATAGAACACAGCAAGAATATCGGGAAGAAAATTGAGAAATCTTGTTGAAGATTGAACAGTTTTTTTATTTGTTCTTTTGGTTAAAAATGATCTGCTTTAACAGAAAATTAAATTTTTTTGTTGGAAATTCATAATTTGATGTTGAAAATTATATTGTTTTGTAAAAAATTTGTCCTTTTTTATCAAGAGTTCAAAAATTGCTTGACATTTTATTTTACTCTTGACTAAAGAATATTTCCTGGGTGAAAATTCGTATTTTGTAAATAATAAAAAATTTAATATTTTTACTTTAAATATAAGGAACTTATGTGTTTCATATTTAATTTAATGCTTATCACAATAATTTTATTTGAAAAGAATTTATTTACTTATTTTGTTGAATTTTATTTTTTATTGACTGAAAAATGTTTTTTGATTAACGATTCATCTCTTTGGTTCAAAATTTATGTTTTTTGTTAAAACTGGATATTTTCTGTTTAAAAATTAATCTGCTTTGTAAAAAATTTGTCTCTTTAGATACAAAATTTAATAATTTTGTATTAACTTCAACTATTTTATTCAAAATTCAAATATTTAGTTGAAAATAAACTTTTTTTGTTGAAAATTAACATTTTTTTATGGAAATGAACATTTTTTGTTAAAAATTCATATCCTTGGTGTAAAAATTAATCTGTGTTGGTTAAGGATTGAACTAATTTGTTAAAAATTCGTATTTTTTGGTTAAATGCAACTATTTGATTGAAAATTCCAATATTTTGTTAGAAATTAACTTTCTTTTTGTTAAAAATAAACATTTTTTGATGAAAATTCATATTTTTTGTTCAAAAATTAGTCTGTGTTGGTTGAGAACATAATAGTATAATTTGTTTAAAATTGTCTTTTTGTATTTCAATTAAACTAGTTGGTTCAAAATTCAAATATTTAGTTAAAAATTAACGTCAATCGCTGAAAATTAACATTTTTGTTAAAATATTATATTTCTGGTTTGAAAATTGATCTGTTTTGGTTAAAAATCCATCTAATTAATTCAAAATTAAAATATTTTGCTAAAAATCAACTTTTTTCGTTAGAAAGTTTACAATTTTTTGTGAAATATTCATATTTTTGGAATAAAATTTAAGTTTATTGTTAAAACTGCATATTTGGTTCAAAATTCAAATATTTGGTTGAATTTTTTTTTCAATTAATACTTTTTATCAAAAATTTATATTTTTCATTTAAAAATTAATCTGGTTAATTTGGTTGACTTCAACTATTTGATTCAAAATTGAAATATTTCGTTGAAAATTAACTTTTTTTGTTCAAAACTAACTTTTTTTCTGAAAATTAACTGTTTTTATGTAAACTAACTTTTTTCTTGGGAATTAACATTATTTGTCAAAAATTCATATTTTTTGTTTGAAAATTTATTTGTGTTGGCTGAAGATTCAACTGTTTTGTTAAAAATTTTTCTTTTTTGGTTGAATACAACTATTTGGTTCAGACTTCAAATACCTGGTTGGAAATTAAATTTTTATTTGTTGAAAGTTAACATTTTTGAATGATAATTCATATTTGTGTTTTAAAAATTAATCTGCGTTGTTCAAGGATCCAACTTTTTTTTTTTAATTTGTGTTTTTTTTAGTAAAATTTTAACTATTTGATTCAAAATTGAAATATTTGGTTGAAATCTAACTTTTTTGTTAAAAATTAACCTTTTTTATGGAAATTAACATTTTTTGTTTAAAATGAATATTTTTTAATTGAGAATTCATATTTTTAATTCAAAAATTAATCTGTGTTGGTTAAGGATCCAACTGTTTTGAAGAAAATTTTTATTTTTTTATTTTATTTAACTATTTGATTCAAAATTAGAATATTTGGTTCCAAATTAACTTTTTTGTGGAAAATTAACCTTTTTTGACGAAATGTTATTATTATTTTTTTTTTTGAAAATCAGCCTGTGTTGGTTGAGGATATATTAGTATAATTTGTTAAAAATTGTCTTTTTTGTTTAAATTAAACTAGTTGGTTTAAAATTCAAATATTTAGTTGAAAATTAACGTCATTCGCTGAAAATTAACAATTTTGTTAAAATATTATATTTCTGGTTTAAAAATTAATCTGTTTTGGGTAGGAATCCATCTAATTAATTCAAAATTCAAATATTTTGCTGAAAATCAACTTTTTTCGTTAAAAAGTTTAGAATTTTTTGTGAAATATTTATATTTTTGGATTAAAATTTAAGTTTTTTGTTAAAACTGCATATTTGGTTTAAAATTCAAATATTTAGTTAAAATTATATATTTTCTTTTAAATTAATATTTTTTATTGAAAATTCATATTTTTCATTTAAAAATTAATCTGATTAATTTGGTTGAATGCAACTATTTGATTCAAAATTAAAATATGTCTTTGAAAATTAACTTTTCTCTGAAAATTAATTTTTTTTTATGGAAATTATCTTTTTTCTTCGAAATTTACATTTTTTGTTAAGAATTCATATTTTTGGTTTAAAAATTAAACTGTGTTTGTTGAAGATTCAACTGTTTTCTTGATAATTTTTCTTTTTTGGTTGAATACAACTATTTGGTTCAGACTTCAAATACCTGGTTGAAAATTAACTTTTATTTGTTGAAAATTAACATTTTTCAATGATAATTCATATTTTTGGTTTGAAAATAAATCTGTCTTGGTTGAAGATCCAAATATTTTCTGAAAATTTGTCTTTTTTTGTTCAATGCAACTAATTGATTAAAAATACAAAAATTTGGTTGAAAATGAACTTTGTTGTTGAAAATGAACATTTTTTGATGAAAATTCATATTATTTGTTCACAATTGTCTTTTTTTTTAAATTAAACTAGTTGGCTCAAAATTCAAATATTTAGTTGAAAATTAACGTTAATCGCTGAAAATGAATATTTTTGTTAAAATATTATATTTCTGGTTTGCAAATTAATCTGTTATTCTTAAATTTCCATCTTATTAATATAAAATTCAAATATTTTGCTCAAAATCAATTTTTTTGTCAAAAAGTTTACAATTTTTTGTGAAATATTCATATTTTTGGATTAAAATTTAAGTTTTTTGTTAAAATTGCATATTTGGTTCAAAATTTAAATATTTAGTTAAAATTTTTTTTTTTCAAATTAATATTTATTATTGAAAATTCATATTTTTTCGTTTTATAATTAATCTGGTTAATTTAATTGACTTTTACTATTTGATTCAAAATTGAAATATTTCGTTAAAAATTAACTTTTTTAAATAAAAATTAACATTTTTTATAAATAATTATTTTTTTCTTAAAAATTAACATTTTTTATTGTAAATTTATATTTTTGGATTTTAAATTAAGTTGTGTTGGATGAAGATTCAACTGTTTTGTTGAAAATTTTTCTTTTTTGGTTGAATACAACTATTTGGTTCAGACTTCAAATATCTGGTTGAAAATTAACTTTTCTTTGTTAAAAATTAACATTTTTGATTGATAATTCATATTTTTGTTTTAAAAATTAATCTGTGTTGGTTAAGGATCCAACTATTTTTTTGAAAATTTGCGTTTTTTGGGTTAATTTGCACTATTTGACTCAAAATTAAAATATTTGGTTAAAAATTAACTTTTTTGTTGAAAATTAATCTTTTTTATGAAAATTAACATTTTTTGTTTAAAATTAACATTTTTTAATTGAAAATTTATATTTTTGATTTAAAAATTAATCTGTGTTGGTTGAGGCTTCAACTGTTTTATAGAAAATTTTTATTTTTTCATTTTATTCAACTATTTGATTCGAAATTTAAATATTTGTCTCCAAATTAACTTTTTTATTGAAAATTAAATTTTTTGTTGAAAATCAACCTTTTTTGATAGAAATTAAAATTTTTTGTTCAAATATAACATTTTTTAATTTAGAATTCATATTTTTGGTTTGAAAATTAATCTCTGATGGTTGAGGATCCAACTATTTTATAGAAAATTTGTTTTTTTTTTGGTTGACTTCAACTATTTGAATCAAAATAGAAATATTGTGTTGGAAGTTAACTTTTTGTTAAAAATTAACTTTTTTTGTTATATTATTTCATTCTTTTCATTAACCTTTGTTTATGGAAATTAACACTTTTTGTTCAAAATTAACATTTTTTGTTCAAAATTATCATTATTTGTTCACAATTAACATTTTTTGTTTGAGAATTCATATTTTTGTTTCAAAAATCAATCTGTGTTGGTTGAGGATCCAACTATTTTATAGAAAATTTGTATTTTTTTGTTGGCTTCAACTTTTTGATCTAAAATTAAGAAATATTTGGTTATAAGTTAACTTTTTTGTTAAAAATTAACCTTTTCATGGAAATTAACATTTTTTGTTCAAAATTAACATTTTTTAATTGAGAATTCATATTTTTGGTTTGAAAATTAATCTCTGATGGTTGAGGATCCAACTATTTTATAGAAAATTTTTATTTTTTTATTTTATTCAACTATTTGCTTCAAAATTAAAATATTTGGTTCCAAATTTACTTTTTTATTGAAAATTAACTTTTGTGTTGGAAATTAACCTTTTTTGGTGGAAATTAACATTTTTTGTTCAAAATTAACATTTTTTAATTGAGAATTTATATTTTTGGTTTAAAAATTAATCTGTGTTGGTTGAAGATCCAACTATTTAATAGAAAATTCGTATTTTTTGGTTGAATTCAACTATTTGAATCAAAATAGAAATATTGGGTTAAAAGTTAACTTTTTTTGTTAAAAATAAACTTTTTTTGTTGTATTATTTCATTATTGTAATAAACCTATATTATGGAAATTAACATTTTTTGTTCAAAATTAACATTTTTTGTTAACAATTGACATTTTTTAATTGATAATTCATATTTTTGGTTTAAAAATCAATCTGTGTTGGTTGAAGATTCAATTGTTTTGTTGAAACTTTTTCTTTTTTGGTTGAATACAACTATTTGGTTCAGACTTCAAATATCTGGTTGAAAATTAACATTTTTGTTGTTGAAAATTAACATTTTTTAATTGAGAATTCATATTTTTGGTTTAAAAATTAATTTGTGTTGGTTGAGGATCCAACTATTTTATAGAAAATTTGTATTTTTTGGTTGAATTTAACTATTTGATTCAAAATTGAAATATTTGGTTGAAACATAACTTTTTGTTGTTGAAAATTACCTTTTTTGTTGGAAATTAACCCTTTTGTTGAAAATTAACCTTTTTGACGGAAATTAACATTTATTGTTGGAAATTAACATTTTTTATGGAAAATTCATATTTTTAGTTCAAAAATTAATCTGTGTCGGTTAAGGATCCAACTATTTTATGGAAAATTTGTATTTTTTTATTTTATTCAACTATTTCATTTAAAATTAAAATATTTGGTTCCAAATTAACTTTTTTTCGGAAATTAACTTTTTGTGATAAAAATGAACTTTTTCTGATAAAAATTAACGTTTTTTGATGAAAATTGACATTTTTTGTTAAAAAATTATATTTTTAGTTTGAAAATAATCTATGTTGGTTGGGTATCTAACTATCTTGTTGAAATGTTGTCTTTTCTGGTTGGATTCAACTAGTTGTAATTGGAAATTGAAATTTATAAAATTTAGAGGTATGCAGTCGTTTATTCTAATTTTCAATACAAATCTAGAAAAACTCGAAAAATTGGAATTTTCGAAATAAAAAAAAAGTAAATGAACATCAAACCGGCTTGATTTTCTCAAGCTATTTTAATTTTTTAAACAAACTAACTTCTTTTTTAGCAAAAAAAAAATTAATCAAAAAGTGAAATCGAATCTTTAAAATTAGATTTACTCAAATATTCAAACAAGTCGTATTACGAAGATTCGACTTGACTTCAAGATCTATTTTTTATATAAAAAAAGAAGTTATTTTACTCTAAAAATTCAAATAATCCAAGGAAATTAAGCCGGTTTGATGTATAGCGAAATTTTTTTCTATTTAAAAA
>JAUELO010453584.1:0-12978 GCA_032357855.1 Amphibolips quercusostensackenii | reverse complement strand
TTAACACTTAAAGAATGAAAGGGATATGATGTCGATTGTCGATATATTAAACAGGCTTAGAAGCCATCCCAAAACTAAATTAACAATTTTGAGCTATTTTTGACACTCCCATTTTCTATTGTTGACGACGTTGTTAAAAATGCTGTCTAAACAAGAAAAGTAGTAACTTATTAATAGTAAATTTTGCATAAGTCTCTTGTCACCACAACCTTAAATTTATCATCTTTACTACACTGGAACCTGGCTTTTTTTTCCGGTCTCGTACTCCCCGCATCAACAAAATGCGGAGGCCACTAATTCTAGGAACGCATAAATCAAGTTTACGAAAATCCAGATTCCAGTGGATTTACGATTTATATCTGAGTTTGCTTATCGTTTGCAGATATGATAGACGCAAGATATACTTGAGAATCATAACTATATTTTCATATTGAAAACAGAGAATAAAAAGTAATTTTACGTTACTATAATAAAAGATAACCATATTTGGCTAAATATGATTGATTTATATTTTCTGATGTTCAACTGTGTACAAGCTTTTGCAAAAGATCAGGATTAATTAAAAATATTAAAATGTCAGACTTCACGGATCAAAATGTTCTGATAGCAGGTAAAATAGGATAAACTTTGATTAAAATAGGAAAAAAATAAAACAAAATTAAGAAAAATTAACAAAATAAACAGAAAAATAGTTGAAATTTTAACCAAATGGTTGAACTTTTATGCCAAAAAGACGTATTCATAACAAAACAGCTGAATTCTCGACCAAAAAAGATAACTAGAACAAAATAGTTTAATTTTCAACCAAATTATTTAATTTTTAACAAAAAAGTTGAATTTTCAACTGCCAGAGATGCATTTTTCACCAAAAAGTCGACTTTTCAAAAAAAAATAAAAAAATAAAAAATCTAACTAAAAACAGTGGCGTTTTTGACCAAAGAGTTGAATTTATAAATCAAAAAGACGAATTTTTTCAAAGACAATTGAGTTTTCAACAAAAAAGTTCATTTGCAGAAAAGAAAGATGAATTTAAGAGGGGGAAGCGATTCTGGAAGAAGGTACTTCTATCAGTCTAGAATTCCAATCACTTTAATTCAACAAAAAAAGAAGAATTTTTAACAATATGGTTGAATCTTTTACCAAATATATAAATTTTCAACTGACAATATTAATTATCAAACAAAAAAGATGAATTTTTGCCTAAAGAGTTGAGTTTTGAAGCATAAAGTCCAACTTTTTAGAAAACAATTTAGTTTTAAGCCGGCAAAGGTAAATTTCTTACGAGAAAGTTAATTTTTAATTAAGAGCGATAAATTTTTAACGAAATACATAGTTCAATTTACAACGAAACGGTCTCAGTTTTCAATCAAAAATTGAGTCGTTAAATTTTCAGAACGAAAAATTAAAAAAAAAAAATATATGCATAAAAACTAGTTCAGTTTTACGACAAAGGTAACTTTTTAACCAAATAGTTGGATCCCTAATCAAAAGATGAATTTTTAATGAACCAGATACATTTTTTATCTAAAAAGAAGAATTTTCTACTACACAAATAGATGAGTTTTTTAGCAGATATTGGAATTTTCCACTTATAAAGCACATATTTTCAACGTAAATGTAATAGCCTAATTTTCAGATAAAGACCTTATTTATGATAACATAAAGAAAGAATTTTCAACAATGTAGTACACTCTTCAACTAATGAGATCGATTTTTAACCTACATGATGAAACCTAAGTAAAAAAATGATTTTTCGACAAAATAATTCAATTTTTAAAATAGTAGTCGATTTTTTTATTGATAACTTTTCAACGAAATAGCTGCATTTTTTAAAATAGTTAAATTTTGAATTAAATAGTAGAGTTTTTATTAAAACAAGCTCAATTCCAGACCAAAAATGTAATAGTTGACTTTCAACCAAAAAATCAACTTTAAACCGAAAATAGTTGAATTTTCTTTTTAGGTTATAATTACAAACTAGAACATAATGACTATTATGTAACTTATATTATTTTTTTAAATCGCAACAGAGTAATATCCAACATAATTAATTATTACAAAGTGAACAAATAGTGGCGTAATTTTTGGAATTATTAATGCCCACCCTATCATAATGAATGCCTTTCTTATGAATGATGTTGAATAAAAAATGACAACCTTTACATGCGCTTAGTGGGTTCAACAAAAAATAGGACAAACACTAACCACGCTTCACACTACGAAAAATCCATGATACCCAAAAAATTTATATTAAAAAAAAAGGTGTTTGTACAGAAAAGTTGTACAAATGTGCTATATCTATTAATGACTTTTATTTTCGCAGTGCAAAATAAAATGGAATGAAATGCACTAAAAGATTTGTGAGTGGTTTTCCTCGTGAAGCTAGAAATCAGGTTAACTTATTTTTACAAAAATAAAACTAAGTTTTAGGAAAAAAGCATCTTATTCGCTTTCTTTTTCGTGAAAAATTCATTTGAAAAAAGATGAAGGAATAATTTGAGCCACATTCGCTTGAATAAAACAAGTTTCATAAGTTTTGAAAAAGAGATTGTATTCGCACTCTCTTCACTTTGAATTTGTGCTCAGAGAGTTATTTTTAGGTTTAAGTTATATCAATAAACAACGTGAAAAATATTTTAAATTTGTTTTTGAATTTTAGTAATAATAATTAGAAGTATTTTATAAATTAATTATAAAAACGAATTTGGAAATCCAATTCTTAAGTAAACGGAAAGAACTATTTGCACACGAGGAAAGAGAATCATTTTAACAGAGAAAAATATGAAAGTCTACCACAATTCAAATGTATATATTTCCATTTCACAAAAAAGATATTAAAACTAGATGTAAATTTGAATAATTTTATTTTTAGTATCCACAAGTAAAACCTATTGATAAATCAGGTGATTACTCATAAAAATCTCAAAAATATTTTTATTTAATTACTGCCTTTAGCATCTGCACTATAAACAGTGTTAATAAACAGAGCTTTGACTATCAACATTCAGGCGATTAATTATATTTCAAAGAACATAAAATACGCGTCGAATATTTATATAACCAAATTTGTAAGCTTATTTTGACAAATCAACACATTCAGTACCTATAATGAAATAGTTTATTTTTATAAAAAGAAAAAAAATTTTGTCAAAAAACTGTCTTAAATTGGGTGGTGGTTTTTAGCAGTTTTTTCTCCCCTGGCCAAATATCGAGGCAAATGCAAGAACTTCTTATGAATTTGGATGCATTAAAGTGTTACCATTGGTTGTGATTAAATTGGTACATTTATTCTAAGCCCACCTTAGAAAAAAAAAAAAAAAACATTTTTACAGGCTTAAACCAAGTGAAGTGGAGTCGTCTGGCGGTATATGTACTCTTGATCAGAGACTTAGAAGATACTTCAGCAACAATGGTGACCCTAATATAGACCTCTGTTTCACCGAGGTTTTAAATCGAAAATTCATAGTGTAATATTTTTTAGGCATTGTCTATCCGTCTGGGCATAAGCCAAGCCCCCTTTTCTTTTCCAGGTCCCCCTTCCTCTTGTAAAAGTCCGTACTTTTAGACTTGCCAACGTTATAAACATAAAGAAACCTACGGACTGTCCGTACCTTCAGAATCGGCTATTTTTTAACAGCAGTGCGAGGGGACTTAAATAGACCAGCATTACAAGAAAACAACAAAAATAATAATAAAAATAATAAGTCTGTAATAATAATGATATGTCTCTATTGTAGGGAAACAAATTGGGGAGAATGCCTTCAAAAAGCTGGGGCTGAAAATGTCTCTTTGATATTCATTTATCTCCATAAGAACATGCGGTGAACCAAATTGTGCATAATTTTAGTTACGCCATTGTCCCAGCCGTTTCCTGAGTTTTGAATTCAACAAGCTATAGAACCATATTAGTGGAGAGATGAATCTATGTTTCGGGGTCACAGATGAATTTTAGATGATCAATTTCACTGAAAGGAAAGTTAGTACGTATCATACTTTATAACCTTAACACCCTTGTAAATTATTTTTTCAAGGTGAAAATTTTCATGAAAAATATCTTAAGATAAATATATCCTGGGGACTGTGGAAAAATTACATGAAGTTTTCTTCTGAAATTTTAAACAAAGTAGCTCCTATTATTAGGGTCCGCAAGTATTGAAAATTAATTAAAACAGCTTTATAATCAACCAAATACTTCAATTTTTAACTAAGAATATTTATTTTACACTAAGCAAGACGATCCAGGTACAAAACAATTCGATTTTTAATCCGAAAATATCTATTTTTAGCAGAAAAATGTAATGTTTAAACGAGCATTTAAATTTTCAAGCAAACAGTTACATTCCTGGTAAAAGAAAAAGGTTATATTGTTGAACAAAAAATTTATTTTTACCTACAATGATGAATCCTCGACTCAAAAAATTAATTATTAACAAAGTAGATAAAATTTTGACTAAAATTTTGACTTTTCAACCAAATTTGTAGAAAATGTTGATCAAATTGTTGGATTTTCTGTAAAATAATTAAATCTGAAACCGAGAAAGATGAATTCTTAACCAGGAAATTTAATATCAGACTTTACAACCGATAAGAATAAATTTTCAACCAAGAAGATTAATTTTCTACGAAAAAGACGAATTTTGCACAAAGCCATTAAATTTTTAATTTAAAAATATGTACTTTTAACAAAAAACTTGATTTTCAACTACGCAGTTGAATTTTTAAACAGGGTTACATTTTCTGTAAAAGAAATAATTGCTTAACAAAAAGAAACTAATTTTCGAGGATTATTTTATAGGCAAAGAGATGAATTTTTAACTGAAATTATATATTTTTAACTACAAAATTAATACAAAAAATAAGTACCACAGAATCAACCAAGGCGTTCAATTTTCAACCTAAAACTATCAACTTTTAGAAAATATATGATAGTTTATATTTCAATCAAAAAATATTTTTATTTTAAATGAAAAAAGCAGCGCAATTCAAATAAATATAAGAAATTTTTAACAAAATGCTTAAATTTTTAACTAAAAATTACTAATTTTCTATTATGGTTAAATTATTGACCAAAAACATTTATATTTTATCGAAAAAATGGAATTATCACCAAAATACATAAATTTTCAACCAAATAGTGAAATTTCTTATTTAGGAGTATTAATTCTCTAACAAACCGATTCAATTTTTGACCAAAGAAATAAATTTTCGCCTACAATGATAAGTCCTTGATTAAAAAAATGAATTGTTAACAAAGCAGATTAAGTTTTGACCAAAAAAGTTGACTTCTACAAAATTTGTATTTTTTTTCCGTTGAGAATATGAATTTTCTACAAATCGTTTTAATTTCCTACGTGAAAATGTAATTTGGTAACAGAAGAGTTAATTTTTCATAGAAATAGATTAATTTTTAACCAGAAAATTGCATTTTTCACAAAGAAAAAATAAAAATATTACAAAAAGAGATAAACTTTACAACCAAAAAATATTAATTTTCAACCAAGAAGTTTGATTTTCTACGAAAAAGACACATTTTGTTCAGAAACGTTAAATTTAAAATTTAAAAACATGTATTTTTAACACAAAATTTAATTTTAACCATGCAATTTAATTTTTGACAAAATACAATAATTGGTACCACTTTTAACCAAGGGATTCAATTTTTAACCTAAACAGATGAACTTTCAACCAAAAATGTAATAGTTTATATATTAACTAAAAAATATATTTTTATTTCAAGTCAAAAACAGTTAAATTTAAATAAAAAAGACAAATTTTTAATGAAATTATTAAATTATCAACTAAAACGTACTAATTTTTGATTTAACCTTTATATTGTTGACCAAAAAACGCATTCTCTACAAAACAGAAGCTTCGTCAAAATACATAAATTTTCAACCAAATAGTTAAACTTTTAACAAAGAGTATGAATTCTCTAACAAAAAAAAATCAATTTTCAACCAGAGAAATTAATTTTTAACTACAATGATGAATTCAAAAAATTAATTATTAACAAGGTAGAGCAAATTTCGACTAAACAGTTGACCTTTTTTCCAAATTTTAAATTTTTGAGCCAAGCTTACAAATTTTCTACAACAAATTTTAAATTTACCACTTAAAAATTTTATTTGATAACAGAAAAGTTGATTCCTGAAAAAAACAAATTAATTTTTAACAATACAATTGCATTTTTAATCAAAGAAGATGAAATTTTTCCAAAAAGAAATAAATTCTAAAATGAAAAAAGGAATAAAAAAAATTATAAAATTGTTTAATCCTCAACAAAATAATTAAATTTCAAATCAAAAAATATAAATTTTTAACCAAAAACAGTTGTATTTTTTTATTAGATCCTATTAACCAAGTTTGAATTTAAGTGGAAAAACAATGAAAAGAGAAAGATTGTTAAGCCTACATGAATAAAAGCGAGTTTTTTCCATGTATAGACCGAAAAATAATAGCTAAAATAAAAACTGAAAGTTTTCTTTAAAAAATAAAGGTTATCTTCCATTGCGCGCTTTTTAATTTTTGCCTGAACGAACTATGTCGCACATTAGAAGCAACATTTTAGGCCATAAAGAAATTGTAAAATTTTACTTTTATAAAACTAAATACCTATTGTTACTACACATTTCATTTTCTTTAACTAAATTCATTAAAGTTCCTGTCATAAGAACGGGAATTTAAAATTTCAGAAAAAACACTATACGTAATTTTCAAATGACCTCTTGTTTATTTCTGATTAATATTATTAAATTTTATATGAATACTAATATTACTGTATACTACTGATATTATCAGGTAAGTTCAAAGTAATGCTGTTATGATTATCAACAAAGAAAAATATAGTTTTTTCACGCAAAAATAATAAAGTCTGTTTAATTATTGTGTTTTCGTGATTCGCAGACTTAAAACATGTTACGCAAGGAAGGGTTTTGACACACCAATGTAGGAGAGCGTAGACAAATCGTTGACCTGCCCCTCCCCCTCTTAAAAAAGCATTATGTCATTTATGCACGGCCCTCCAATAAACTGAAAAAAGTAGAAGATAAGAAATTATTTCTAATTTTCCATTTCTTAAATGTGTCTCACGAAATTGCACGTAGTTTTGAACATACTTTCTGAAGGAGAATGGATAATAAATTATTTCTTAAAAGGAGAATATAACTTACGCAACAGGAGGTTAAACGAAACTTGGAAACTTAAAGTTTGTGAAATAAGGAATGTGCCTAAGTGTACACGCGAGTGAAATACATGAGGCGATGTAATTGAGTCGACAAGTGTTGAAGAAACGTAAGCAGGATTTCTTGCTCGATAAGCAAAGCTTCCAAATTGCTAAATTTCTGTACCTTTATTGGTTTACTTTGCGAGCAAAGAAGGTGAAACAAAGAAGTAAAAGTATCTTTTTCCCACCAAGATTGAAGAACTAAAGACTAAACGGGTTAGTGAAGCCCCAACTATCCTGAAATCTGGGATTTTCGACTTGTGACTCTTACCTTCTTTGCTTCAGGAGGGAAATCCGAGGGGATTATCTTTTCTCTTTAAGATTATCCTACCCTATTTGCAGTTGACTACGATGAAACGTATTAAGAGTTCTTCTTTAATTTTAAATAATAATTACGAATTAAAAACTACTCACCAAGTGAGTTTTATAAAGTTACAAAATCTGGGGCTTGAGTACAAACTTTCTTGTAGGATAGCACTCCAATATGAATGTATAAACACTTCAGCCTGAAAAAGTGACGTGAAAAGGGAAATTTAACATTGTTGCGAACATGACGTTCAAACATTGTAATTTTCTTGCTAACCACATTAACTGACCTAACCTGGAAAAGAGCAATTTCAGACTTAGCAGGAGTAATGAGTGCATATATGAGAGTATTTTCCTTACCTGATCCTTTTACTTCCGGTGCACTTAGGTCACGAAAATTTTATGGAGGCAAATCAAACAAACGACGCAGTGAACTCATAGATTTATGCAGATACTTTGCATAACAACTTCTCCTGATAACAATGATTTCATACACAAAATATGAAGTATTATTTTGGAAAATAAAATGGCGTCAAAATTTACTGAAAAAAATTGAACCATAATTGTTTTATATTGTGCAATACGTTGTTTCTGTGCGAGCAAACCTGCTGTAAATGATTGCATATAGTTTACTTGCAATTAAAAGCAAGTAGATCTTGCCAGGAAACTTGTCAGAAATATGCAATAAAATATTGCTCAAAAACCTCAATCAATATCAAGTAAACCGAAACCAAAAGCCAAGGATGTTAGAATTTGATAGATATATGCTACCAAGATGCATTGGCTATGTTAAAGAAATCGTCCGTGATTATCAGTTGCTAAAAGACTGAAAAACTGGGTAAAAGAAAAAAATCAAGAGTGAAAAGCACCTGATTACTGAGCGGAAACAAATAAGCTTTAATGTTGATGAAATAAATAAATTTAATAATTATTATGTATAATAATCTGATTTAAATCAACAAAATATTCCACAACTGAGGTAAAAAAATATATTTTTCATCCAATAGAATTAATTCGAGAATGTAGAAGGTCAGCTGTTATCTAATCTTTATAAATTGAGTAACTAATTTATAACTAGTCAAATTAAAAAAAAAAAACTGCAAAAAGCATTAAGAAGCGAAGGATCTAATGACTCAATTAGAATTTAAAGATTATTCCATGACGACCCGTCAACTGTGTGTTGGAATGCCTGATCCGGAGAAGAGTCTAACGCACAATTTTGAAAGCGGAAGTTCGATCCATGAGGACGTTTGTGATCGGAAATTGTTAGTTCCGGTGGATTAATGCTCTTCCGCTAAAGATAACAACCATAACGTATCGTCCTTTGCATTTTACTGTCTTTGGTGAACTTTGAATATCTCTTTAATACCCATGAATAATATGAATGTTAAATATTTATAATGTGCCATAAGTTACTTATTATAAAACATAACTCAAAAAGTTCTCTACATGCTAAAAATTGATTGGGGAAAGATTGTAAAAAATTTGCGTAAAGCTGGCATATAGAAGCATTTTGGAAATCTTTCAAATGTAGTTGAGCAAAAGGTATTATATTGAGAAAAATTATGTAAAGAAAACACGTTTTTTCGTCACCCGGACTTTAACCGTTGCAAACCCTGATGATTATTTTTTATTCGTGGACTATTTTACTTCAAATAACTCACACTTTTGACGATCCGTTTCTCGTTCAAATTCCCCTAAGCACCGCTCGTTTTGCCGAACTTTGGGTATTCTTTCAAAGATAATAAGAGACTTTCTAATGTTTTATTCAATAAACATGCAAAATAGTTTCCAATTCTACCAAAATAATTTGTTATATTTTCCAAATGCCTCTATGTCCAGCTTCACGCAAATTCTGCGGAATCTTTCTCAAATCAATGTTATGCGTGTAGCATGAGTTTGAATGTCTAAACTATATTAAAATTCAGTATGTATGGTCAAGTATTTTTTATAAGTTTCAGCTAGCCGTCTCAGAATTCAAACAAAACTTCATACCTGTACCCAACTCTTCAAATTTTGTGGGTCGATTCGATGTAGCCTAAAATTTTGGTAGAATTTTTAGTATAAACTAAGCAAAATTCAAAATAAGAAGCCTTTAATTAAATTCTGATTCTAGTTAGAAGGTATCAGTTTTGAAAGTGTCTCGTCGTCCCGAAAAATTCAGAGATTTAGAAAAGGCGAAGGACTAGTTTTCCTTGAAATTCAGGCCGACTAGCCAAGCTTCTCAAAAATATTTTATTACTCATCCCGAACTTCGGGACAAGGAGACACCTCCATTAGTCATATGTCAAATTTGATTTCGTCCGTTTTCATTAAATCTGCCTGCTGGCTGTTTAGTTGTAAGAAGTAAATAATTAGCGCAATTGCTTGTTTGATTTAAAATTTTTGAATGTTCAGGTAGAATTCAAGGTTGATTTATAACATCAAAATGTAATCATTATTTGCAGTATTTAAACTTTTTTGCATGTATACATGCATATTCTATGGAATCGTTTCATTATCGGTTACACTTCATATTAATTTTTGCTTTCCTGACTTTACGCATTGAAAAAAAGGCCTGGGAAAAATAAAAATTCAGCTTTGTATTTATAAATGATGTCGCTTTTTTAAAGACCATAAAGAAGGTATATTTTCCAGAAAATATAATATGGTGTCTTCAAATTATAGGAAGTTATGAATGTCAGATGTAGTAGTGGTAAAGTTTTTATCACGAACTTAATGTGAATTCTCTCTGACGCTCGTTTTTTACTGTAATTAAAGTAATGGCTAGGCTCTTAAAGGCTCAAATTACGCCCGCATGTATACCTAACAACCCGATAATATTGCAATTACGTGAGCAAATACAACAAATATTGTCTATTAAAATACACTGCTTTCTTGTTTGATTTGAGTAACTTATATATGCGGCATTAATAAACATAATTAACTCAAACTTGGAAACTTTTTATCATTCCTTGATTCATATATTATGATACGATTCTATTCTATCTATTCTATTCTAGTACCATGTTATTCGGGTATAATAATAATTTTGATTAAATCGAGATTAAAAGTAGAATTTACATGTTATTTTGATTCACTATTGTCAATTTATGTTTTGTATTTAAATATATATACTGTTATTTTGCGGTTAATGATGACAAAATATATTCTGCAATTTTATTCATAAGGTACCTGGAAAAAAATCAGCTGTCTGTTGATGCCGAGAGATCACTTCACTCATTAATTAACACATGTATGGAATGGATATTTATTTTGATTTTATTTATTAAACATTGATTTCTATGAATTTAGTAAGTTTATCTTTTTCTACTGGTTTGATACCAATATTTTAAAAATACTAATATGGAACTAGTAAAGAAAAAGAAACTAACATTTTATATTACCTTGAATATGTTATATTTATTGTAATTATAGAAATATTCATTTAATACCAGTAGAGAAAAAGAAACTAGCATCAAGTATATGGGAGAGTTGCTATCAATGAGTCGCGTGATATTCAAAGTCTTATTCAAGCCTTAATTTTATGTAATTCATCACGTTTAATGACTTTAATCTAAAATTAGCACACTTAAATACATGATGCAAACGTGATACATAAAATTTTGTACAATTATTTATAAAGGTTTAACGTTTCTATTAGAAAATAAATTGTTCCTATTTCTAAAGTCTTCTGTTTCCAGTAGGTCGATCAGCATATTTTATTTTTCACAGTATGAACAAAGCTATATTTCATAAAATTACAATAAAAAGTGCTAAGAATAGTCAATAATGTGAAAATGTTCTAAAATAACAAATTTGATACTCAGTTTACCTTTCCTAAGCAATGTAAAGCCATATGTCAAGCTTATAAGCTTCTTGAGTGTTTTAACCTACAGAAAATGATACGCGGTTTGTAAAATGAGTTCTAATTTTATATAGTTATTAAAGTCTAACTGTTTCTATTATTATTAAATACTTGTCACGCGCAAATTACTCAAACGATTGTTTTCTACTTAATGTTGGCCAAATTTTTCTTATAAACAAATTATCTGTATTTGTTTATTTATGACAATTTAAACATTTTATATCAGATGTTTTAGTTGAGCCGTTTAGCAATATTAATTATGAGCACACATATTTTAAAAGCGTTCTATTTCTGTGCAAGTACTTAGTAAAGTCAAGCTTTTGAGACCAGTATGTTCGTATATTCCTTATTCATCCCTGAAGTCAAATCAAATCGCTCAACTATTTTATCAAATAATTAAAAATATTAACTGTCTACAGTGTCCGAATTATGGTCACTGTCTCCTACTACAGTATACGTTTATATTAACAATTTAAAAATAATAAAGATTCACCTTAGAATTCACGTGTTAATTTTATTCACCATTGCAACATTCTGCAATTTGTTTAATGTCATTCGTAATTTATGTTTTCACAATTAAATATATATACTGTTAGATAATGGTTTATGATAAGAAAATATGTTCTGTAATTTTGACCATAAACTACATATTCAACGCTAGTGTTGAATCTTCTCTTGAAACGCAAAGTACACCCACTTCCGGTTGTTGCGGAGAGGTTTTGACCCTACCTCACAAAAACGTTAATAACTAGTGATGCACGGTGTTAAGAGATGCTCGATATTCTCATGATTAAAAACCTTAGATACTCATTTGTTATTATCATCTCGTTTCATCTCGGCCTTCGTTTGAAAAACCGAAAAATGTCAAGTAGAAATTTTAACAGATAGAAATTTAAATACAATGTCAAAAAAAAGAAAAGGTTTAATGAAATGGGAATAAATCGGAAAAAGCAATAAGATAAATAACCATATTGCACTTTAAAGTATTTTTTATTTCTAGCTTAAGATAATTTTCTTTTGCCATACTTAATTATCTAATTAATTAATTACGATTGTGTAGAAATACTTATAATAATATTTATAATTTAAAATAAATAATAATATGTATAATTTAAAATTAATTATAATAATATAAGTATAAAATTACGAGTACATTTATGCAGCAATGACATTCGACAAAAAACCAAAAACCTTGCAAATAAAAAGAAAGTGTAGAAAGTCCTACGCTAAATTTTACAATATCTTTTATCAATAAAGCTGTAAACTGGCACGTTGAAAATAGTTTTTTTTTCTAAAAATAAAGTAAAAATTATAAAATAAATGACCTGTGATAATACAACTAAAGTAAAAAAGCATCTTAAAAAAGAGCACGTCACATAATTTGAAAAAATATGTCCATTGTTGCCTGGCTCATTAACTGAAGTAATTTTAACTTTTATAACTAATGTTATTTAACAATTGTATTGAATTTTTTAATGATACTAAACAACGATCATACAAATTCGATCTCTTGAATTCAAAAATATTAAAGATTGAGCAAATTTTACCAAAAGGCATTTTTTGTACAATAAATTTAGGATTCTTCCGAAAAAGAAATCCTAAA
>JAUELO010453534.1:0-12982 GCA_032357855.1 Amphibolips quercusostensackenii | reverse complement strand
CAGGCCCTTTAAGGGTTAACTCGCTAATCTCTTTAGGAATTTGCTTTTCCAACCTGTCTAAATCCTCAGAAGATGAACAGGCATCAGGATAACCTGACGCAAAGACAACTTTCACCAAGACGTTGTTAGTCATCTGCGCAAAAGTAAGTCCCTGTATATCCAGGGCCTTCAGCCGTTTCATCTTTCTATTAAAAGGAGTGTCCTTAAAGTCCTGTTTTTTTCTTGCCCATAAAACTTGCCTAAGGAGTTGCTCCATATAGATTTTGTGCAGCGAATGCCCCCTGTGTGGTGCCTTGGCTTCTGTCTGTGAGGCTCAAGACCGTATTTAGACAAATTTTTGGGGGGTATATGTAGCAGGAAAGAATTTAGAGAGGGTATATACAGCGGCACACAGAAGAGTATATGTGTATTATGTTAACGTTTGGATAATTTCGTAGAAAAGGGGATCAAGCGCTGGTCAACCCCGCCTCCCCTGGCTGCCGGCTTCGACAGACTTATCAAATTTTGTCAGTGATTCGCTAAAATACTTATCTTCAAACTAGAGAATAATTTTTGTATGCATATTAGACATAATATGTTTTCAAAAAGTTCCAGAATCTGAAGTAATTATACTTCGTAATTAGGTCATGTGAAACAAAAAAGATGTAAAAATCGGGCTTTAATAATAATTATGAACTACAAATGGTGACCTAATTTCGCAATCACTTATTGCAAGTTGAAATTGGTTTTCATTGTTAGGCCTTGACAAGATTCAAGATCAAAAATTTCCTCTGAGTAAATCTGATAAAAATTTCATAAGATTATTTAAGAATTTTAGCCATAAATTATGACTCCAAATGCAAATGTCGCAGAACTACATCTTTCTTACACAAAAAATTATATACATAGGAAAAAAGTGAGCATATAAATAAAAAATATATAATATATAGAATCATGTAACGTGTTTTGTCGACTTTTTGTGTACTTTTTTATTACTGTATAAAACTAATTTGGAACATCCTTTCACCTCCACTAGACGTTTGCAAATAAATTCTTTTCCATATTAAGCCAAAATTATACGCGCATTTAGTTCCGAAAAACCAAAATGACATTCGACATGCCCTAGGTCGGATCAATGTTTTTGATTAGATCGGCCGGCTTAAGAATTTCAAAAACATAATATTCACCCGACAAAGGTATTTTGAGTTTATCATTATAACATTCTCAATCAGTGCATGTAAAATGCAGACTGCAGGTCTAAGGAGGCATAAAGACAATACAATATATCACCAAGTGCCGTGTTGAACTATGGCATTTAATATCACGCGAGATATATGTGTGTAATTTCTAAAAATCAACTATTTCAAAAAATAGGATTATAGAAAACCAGAAAATTTACAAACCACCTCAAGTATATTTTTTTTTAAAATAGAGGCTTATTTAAGAAAGTATAAAAATGTAAAGCAAGTGATCGACAAACGTATTTGTGATGGATATGAATTTAGGATCAGGATGCAATAAGACGACAAGCACTCGATAATGCGAAAATTTATTGTCCAACTCTCGTAATATTTTTACTGAAGCCTGTATCTAAAACAAAGTATCTACAGTGTAGATTTTACCCAGTAGATTTAATAGATTCACGGTAATAAGAAAGCCCTCGTTCTCTCTGGTAAGATAGTGTCCGCATAGCCAACTATACCACAACAAATCTAGGACAACCAGACCTGATTAGCAGACCAAGGTATCGCTTGAAGGCGACTTATTTGATCCTTAAAGCGTATGCAAAATAATCCGGAGTCACTACTGGCCTTAGAAGTATCTAAAGCTTCCAGACAGGTTCCAGGACTATTGGAGACAGCAAACAGAAAGGCGGGAACTAGATTCAAATAGAAATCTTTACTCTTAAATAAAGACGGCAGAAAGCGAATCTCAGTTCTCTGGGTTTCTCTGGGTACTTTAGAGTTCCAAAATCCCTCGTTATCCTTCAATGATTGATGGTCGAGAGAAGGTCATAAAAAGCGAAGAAAATTATGCAATGTCAGATTGATCCTATATTCTTGCAATTTATCTTAATTATGCGCTTGAAGTATTCTGGCATTCGACTAATGAATTCTCAAAGAGAATTTAAAAACAGTTGTATTAGTCCAGAAAAGGCAAATTTCAATCAAAATACTTTAATGCTTTACAAAATATATTTAATAGCAAAATTAAAAAAGACAGGCTGGGGCATTGATGAATAATTAAAACCTCAAACGCAATTACATGCTGAATATTTAATGTAACTACTAGATACAGAAAACATCTTTGTTCAAATTTAGATTCTAAGCATTGTATCTTAGTTTAACAGTTTTTTCAAATTAATAAAGTAGAGGTGTGTAGTTTACACGATGTACTCTATAATTAGACGTGATCTTTCGTCGAAAACCCACTGGAATACCATCGATATCTTCTTTGTACAATGGGATAACATTCGGATGGTACATGTTTATTTTCACACGTCGTATACCGTTTCTAGTACGTTCATATATTCCAACAAGTACATTTGCAGACTTCAATATTGCAAAGATGTCACCATTTGATGTTGCTAATACAATATGTTCTTGAGATAGCACAGGCACATATCTGCGACTTTCTGTTTTTATTTGAAGTGAATTATCGGCAGGGAAAGTGTATCTTTGAAGTTGGAATATCCGCAGCGGATTCTTAAATGAAACAAGCCGAATAGATTCAAGTTGAACAGGTGCACGTCTAAGTTTATCAGAAGAAGGAAGAATCCATATACCTGAAGCTTCGGACATAGGTGGAGGAGGACGTGTGGCAGCAGATCTGGACCTGGCATGAGGAGGAGCCTCGGCAAGAGGACGAGACTCGGCGAGAGGAGGGGACTCGGCAAGAGAAGGGGACTCGACAGGAGGGCGATTTAGGTCAATCTCAGGTCGATTATTTCTGTGAGAAGGAGAAGAAGAAGTTTTGCCACGAGGAACAATAGAAACACGGCCGTCATCAGGTGAGAATTCGGTCTGTGAACTCAACTCTGCAAAAAGAAAGAGAGAATAACATTTTGCTTAGCGCTAATCTATTTTTTTATTTTGTCCAGTCTCGCGTTATTACAGAGCATATTTTTATATGTAGTTACTATCTTAATAAAAAATTATTTGATAATTCAATCATTTCCAACAAGTTTTGTTGTAGCAGTCTTGTCCAGCATGTTGTGATAAAATTAAAAACGTTCATTTTTAACTAAAAATATCTTAGGATGAAACAATTTCACGTTTGGATTTTTTGGCATTTTATAAATTGGTAAAGTTACTTAAATAATTTGCAGCAAGGAGTAAAAGTTTATTTTATTAGAAATAATTATAGATTTAGTATAATCTATAATCTGTTTGCATTCTAGTAGGCGCAAAGTATGTTTGTCAAGTATTTTTCTTAGTTGCTTTTACACCGATAATCAAGCAACTGTTTTTGTATGAATTCAGTATATTCAAATTTTGAGTTAAATTTCATTTTGATAACTAATTCACGGAATAATACTTTATCTACTAGAAGTTTCAATTTTTATGCTGTAATTATTTCAATTAATTTTGCAGACATGAAATTCCTCCAGTAAAATATATTACTCTATGCAAAGAAGATTCAAATTGCATAATATATGAAAATGCTATTTAAATTTCCACCCTTGAGTAGAGAGGGTAAAAAAAAACTTTTCTGAGCAGTGGACAATAATTTACAATGGCAAATAAAAGTTTTGTTTGACCAAAAGTATTAATCTCTACACATTTTAGTTTTCTGGGACATTCTCTAGTGTTATGCAAATAAAACTGAAATTAAAATTAAGGATATTATATTTACCAATAGGGTGAGGAAAAATCACCAAAATGAAGCACAGAAAAAACATTAGGGTCCACATTTCTTAATAATAAAAGAATACACTTGTGCAGTATTTTGTAAGAGTGTAACTAATGAGAGTCGTTAAAAATCTTTCACCTTATATAAACATTGTCGCTAGCTGCAATGTTCTTTAAACTTATTAAGATTTATAACATTTTGTGCAATTGTCAGTGACAAGCAATAATTACTAGACGATAAAAATATTAGTATTTGTTGGGAAACATTATAACATTTTATATTTTGCTTTTAATATATGATCCAAACGAATTTAGAAAATGTATGCAAATTTAAAGACTCTATATAGGATTTTAAGTATTTTAAAATAATTAGGAAAATTAAAGAAAAGAGTCTTAATAATTTAATGAAAGTTAAAAAATCAAAGGTCAAAATTGTTTACATCTACGTTCCTACGCAAAATCATATTTTATTTTAAATTTTTGTTGTTGATACTCTACCTTTAATTATTTCTTCTGAATTTTTTGATTCCTTCGAAATTTGTTTGCTTCTGTTAAATAATTTTTTATCTGTTAAATTCGTCAAAATTATTTAAACTTTTTTTAAGTCTTTTTATACTCTTTCACTTTGGTAACTTATTAATTACGTTTAATTCTGTAAATACTTTAAAATTTTTAAAATTATTTCATATTTCTAGTATTAATTAAAATCCTTCTGGATTCTTTAACGTCTTTCAAGTTCTTTCAAAATCATCAAATTACTTTGAATGCTATTCACTACTTAGAAATTTTATAAACTATTTTACAATGTTTGAAATATTTAAAATAACTTTGAATATTTTAATTTATTTGGCTTTTTAACATTTTTTAGACTAATTTTAATTTATTAGAATTCTGCTAAATTTTTTTAATACTTTGAAATTTGTAACTTAAAAATTACAAAATTGCCTGAAATTAAGATGTCAAAAGAATTCTTTTAAAGTCTTTAGGACACTTTTAGATACTTTTTAAATTCTTGTCAGTTTCTCAATTTATCATAATTTTTTGCATTATTTAAATTGTACTAAATAATTAAGAATTAAAATTTTAGGATCACTTTAAATTAGAAATGAATGTTTCAAATAAAAAATGTAAAAAAATTCTTCAAACTCGTTTGAATTTTTTTAATAGCTTAAAATTTGTTAAACACTTTAGAATTCTCTGATTTATTCTTAATTATTTGAACTATTTTTATTTTCTTAACTTCTGTGATTTTATTTTTATTTTTTAAACTAAAAAACCAAGGATTAGTTGACATGAAATTTAACTTTAAATTTTTTGCATTCTTTGAATTAATTTCAATAACTGTAAATTGTTTTTAATTTTTTAGAATCGAAACCAAGTAGTTTAATTTAAACAAAAACTATATTTTAATCCATAAGATCCATTTTCAACATAACTGATAGATTTTTAAGCCAAAAAGACGAATTATCTACAAAACAGTAAAACCTTATGACACAAAAATGGAATTTCTTGACAAAAATAGTAATTTTCTAAACAATAGTTCGATATGTAAGTGAAAAGTTAAATTTTTAAACAAATAGTTAAATACTAAATTAAAAAAGACGAATTTTCTACAAGGAAATCAATCTTCATACAAACAAATTTGTTTAAACGAATTGGTTTAAATTTCAATCAAGTAGTTGAATTCTCGCCAAATAGTATCATTTGTAACTAAATGAGATGACTTTCTCACCTAAAATATAATATCAGACTTTTCACAAAATATTTTTCAACTAATTATTTGCTTATTAATAATTTTAAAGAATTTTTTTAGGTTTTAATCGTGTGCCAAACTACGAATTTTGCCGAAGTTTCGTGAGCATTGCAGTTTACTTGTTCAGGGCTAACCTGAAACTGAACTTTCTGGTTATTTTGTTCTTATATAAACTCTCTATGATGCCTGTGATTAGCCAAAGCGCCCCGCCATAGAGGCTGGTTGAACCTGATTGGACAATCAAGTCTTATTCAAAACACCCGGGAGTACGGAAAGACAATTTCGATTGATATTATATCAATTGTCCCAATTGATGTTATCAGGGTGTTTTAAGATTTCAATTCTTTCACTATGTTTTTTTTGTAAAAATATTGGATGTTTTTGTGATTATGGCTGTTTTGTCAAATAAAATGCTATTACCTGTTTTGATATAATGCTCAGGTTGTGCTGATTGCGTAAAATATTTCAGCCTAACTTTCCACTTATGTTCCTTTACACGTTGGCTCACCGCTCTCCCGGTTTCTCCAATATAGACTTTGACACAAAAGCAAGGGATTTTGTGTACTCAAAGATCACTAAAAGATTTATTTTTTTCTTTAGGGTTATTCAGAAGTAATATTTTCAAACTAAAAATACAAAATTTTAATAAATAGTAGAATATTAAACTGTAAAGGTGAGTTTGCAACTAAAAATAAAACGAATTTTCAACAAAACAGATGAATTTTCAACCAAGGAGATCAATCTTCATACAAACAAATTGGTTTTAACAAATTAATTTGAATTTCAATCGAGTAGTTAAATTCTCGCCAAATAGTAGAATTTGTAACTAAATAAGATGACTTTCTTACCTAAAATATAATATCAGACTTTTTAACAAAATATTTTTCAACTAAGTATTTGCTTACTAGTAATTTTAAAGGATTTTTTCAGGTTTTAATCGTGTGCCAAACTACGAATTTTGCTGAAGTTTCGCGAGCATTGCAGTTTATTTCTTCAGGGCTAACTTGAAACTGAACTTCTAGGTTATTTTTTTCTTATATATACTCTATATGATGTGATTGACCAAAGCGCCTCGCCGTAGAAGCTGGTTGAACCTGATTAGCCAATCAAGTCTTTTTAAAAAAACCTGGGAGGACGGAAAGCCAAACAGGATTGATATTATATCCATTTTCTCTATTGATGTTATCAGGGTGTTCTAAGATTTCAATTTATTCTCTATGTTTTCTTGGAAAAATATTGTATGTTTTCGTGATGATGGCTGTTTTGTCAAATAAAATGCTATTTCCTGTTTTGATTTAATGCTCAGCTAGTGCTGATCGCGTAAAATATTTTAGCATGACTTTACACTTATGTTCCTTTACACGTTGGCTCACCGCTCTCCCGGCTTCTCCAATATAGACTTTGCCACAAAAGTAAGGGATTTTATGTACTTCAAGATCATTGAAAGATTTATTTTTATTTTTAGGGTTATTTAGAAGTTGTCCTGTTTGTGCAGGTGGTTTGAATATGGTTTGAATGTTGTCTTTCTTGAGAATCCTTCCTATTTGTTTAGTGATACCTTGGATGTAGGTTAGAGTAGTGGTCGATTTTCTCTCTATTTATGAAGACAGCTTTGTATACAAGGTAGTTGATGACCGATTGCCTTTGAGATGGCTGGTAGTGAGAGCAAGCATGTAGGTATTTGTAAGTATAAGTAGGTCTTCGGTAAACTTCATGCTCTAATGTGTTATCAGATCTGTTGTAAGCTAGTACGTCTAAGAAAGGCAATCTTCCGTTACGTTTATTTTTATGGTGGATTGGATATTAGAATGTAATTGACTGATGATATTTAAAAACTTGTATAGTTTGTTTATTCTATGTCTGCAGACGACAAAAGTATTCCCAACGCAACGGCATCCAAATTCCGGTTTAAGTTCGGATTGGTTAAAGAATTCACTTTCTAGATATTTAGTAAAGATGTTAGCTGTTATAGGTAAGATTAGAGATTTTATTGCTGCTCCTAAAGTTTTGTCGTAGAATTAGTTATTGGAGAAAAAGTAAGTATTATTAAGAAAGTGTTGTATCAAAGGTATGAGATCGAAGGGGAAGTTTGCAAAAGATTTAATAATATCGATCGTATCAGAGATTGGTACTTTCGTAAAGAGAGATACTATATCGACACTAACTAGGATATTTTTGGGTTGAATGTAAATCTGTTGTTTTTTTTTTGGTAAATTCACAAGAGTTTTTGACGTGTGTTATAGAGTTTTCTGGAAAGGATTCAGTATGTATCGTCAGTTAGAAGGTCCATGAATTTGTTTCTGTAGTCTTCTTCATTTGTTATTACTGTTGTGTTGCCTTTGTATGCGGGTAATATCATCATGTCCTCATTCTGATTCAGTTCCTTGATTGCTGTTTTTTCTTGTTTTGTTAGGTTTAAGAAAGAAAGTTGAGCTTGGCGTAAGATGTTGCCGTCCTACGTCGTATATCATTCGCTTTTTCGTGTGGAAGGGTATATATCGTAAATTACAAATTACTGATAATTTATTCTTTTAGGATTTTGAAGGGGACTATTGCAAACTTATGTCCTTTAGACAGGGCTGATATGATTCCGTTGCTAAGAGAGTAATTAAAGATGCTTTCTACTGTGTTAGCTAGTGGTGTGTGCTTTATTAAAAGTAATTTGTGAAATTTTAGTTTTTGTTTTGGAGTGTGAAGATTTTTAATCCGTTGTGATTGGCCAAAAGATATGCGGTTCAATGCAGACCAAATATCAAGTCTGAGGGTGTTTGATAGAAAAAGGTTAAGTTGTAATAGGTTTTAATTGTGTTCTATTAAATCAGTTTGAGTTAATATAAGAAAAGCTTTTAGATATTTCATTTTATTTGGTTTAAAAGAGTCCCGCCTTATCGCTAGTAACAACGTCATCACTCGATTGTGAGTTTAGGTTAGTTATGTTGCCAGTTTGATTAAAGTCGCACCTTGTTCATAAGTAAATTAAATTATTATGAATATATAGAGTTTTACGAAGACTTTATTATTACTTACGCTGCTGAAATTCATCATTTGCTTCAACAGAATATTGGCCCTTGCCTTGAATCGTTAATAAACTATGAGAATTTTACTTCTGAATAAAGGTTTACTTTAATACGTGAAAGTTACAAATACAAGCCGTGTTAGTGAAGAACAATTAGTGGAAATCATTTAACGTAACAAAAGTGAAGCCGGAGGTAGGTATGAACGACGTAAATGCCGCAGAGTTGCAAGCATAGAAAAAAATTATAGAAAAGCAAGCGCCCGGCTAGGAAAGCTACGTTACTAAAAAAAAGCTGACTCTACACAAAATGTCCGAGGGCAGTATCCTTCGCGCTTATTCTGCTTAAGATAGTAGACGCGCCTTTAGCAATCCACTCTTTACCACTTCTGGCTCTACAGTTACAAGTAAACAAGCTTTACAATTTGCTTCAACGTGAGTGATCTTCCATCCTCCTATTGTTATGGTTAGGTTCATTGCTATCCTTTTATGTACTACTGATGGTTCCACGTATACACTAGGAATCCTCCTTAGCAGCTTCACTGGCCTTAGAAGTCTTTGCTGTCAAATTCAAAATACTTCGTCCAAACAGATGACAATAACGGTACAATTTTTGGAGCAGCGATCTTTGAATCTTGGGATGACTTCTCCAGGTTGCATCCCATCGATTTTCTTTTTTAATGTCGCTTTTATGGCCATCGCCTGGTCGTCATCGAATTTATTTACTAGGGACCCCTCGGCGACTATAACAACTTACAGGTGACTTTAAAGAGCCTGACTATAAAAGACTGTTGAACTTTTTAACTGCATCTTCTTTTTTCCCCTGATTTCATTCGATGTGCTGCTATCAAAATGATTCTTTTTTGTAATCTTTGTCTGGATAATTGTTGCCTTTGATTGACTTAACAAGTAACGCTGGGGTCTGAACCTCTTTCTAGCAGCTCCTGACAATCTAGATCGTCGCAGTTTTTCCGTTTTGTTTGATCCCCCGGCAGTAGTTCCTCCCAGATGGTTCCCCACTTATAGATTCCGAAGTATGTTCTAAGGCTTCTTCAGTGATTTTTATCTTTACAGGGGAAGACGCATTTTCCAGAGGGGTCGTTATCGACACCTCTAGGTATTTCATTTTTATTTTTTAAAGATCTTATTTTTTGCCCATGAGCAGTTATGGAAATAAAAGTTTACCTCCTGCAGAGGCCCGCATCTACGGGTAAGACTGATTATTCGATTCAGCCACAACACCAACGTAGGTTTCTTAGTCACTAGGCGAGCTGTAGGCTATTCTGGTCCCAATTTCAAATTGTATGTGGTCCAGAAGGGCTCTTGATCCAGCGATCTATCAAGTCCGTGTAGGCTAGGCTGCTTCATCCTTAATCATACCATAGGCATACATAACAGGAGACAACGTTCATAGGGATCCTTTATCTCAAACAGGAAAGCCCGTTTTTTAAAATCCTTCCATACATAAACATACACATGCAGACTGAGGTCCGTTTGACCTTCTTCGTGTCTCTTTGTAAATGAAACAAATAATATAAGTTTCATTTCTGTGAATTATTTATTATATAAGAAAATATGAAATGTGAGACAAAAGGTAGGATTGTATTTTTCAGCCCAGTGAATATGATATCATAATTATTTTAATTTCATAATCCAAGAACATTTAATAACATTGTCAATTACAGCATTAGCGCTTGCCCACGTGCTGCTTTCAGATTAAAGGGAAAAATACATTTTTGGTACTGAATTTAAATTTTTAATGACTGTTTATTTTTTCAGTTTATTTTTTTCATGTTAATATAAATTTCATTTTTCCAAGAATTTTGAGAGAATTTGAGGTTATTTTTAAATATTTGAGATACATCAAATCAAACGTTGAACAGTATTTTTTACTCGAAGAGATAAATTACCACGAAAAAATGCAATGCATAAAGGATATTTTGAGCAAAAAAAAAATTGCAAGTTTAAACAAAAAGAGTTGGGCTCATCCACAAAAGATGAATTTTCAACTGAATTTAATTCTTAAGCAAAAAAATTAATTTTGAACCAAATGCATTTCTAACAGAAAAACAACAAATTTTACCCAAATGCATTTTTAACAAAAAAACAACAAGTTTTTACTAAAAGAGACAAATTTTTAACAAAATAGTTACAATTTTTAACCCGAAAATATAAATTATCTACTAAGGCTAATAAATTTTAACCATAATAGACCAGTTTTAGACAAATACTCACACTTTTAACCACAGTGATGAATCTTCAACTAAATTGATAAAACAATAATAAAAAAAGAATTTTTAGTGAATTAGTATACTTTTCTATCAAATAGTTGAATTTTCCATAAAACTGATAAATTTTTTAAGAAAATCGTAATAGCTGATATTTAAATAAAGAATTTGCAACTCTTAATTAAAAACAGTTATATTAATACAAAAAAAAAAACATTTTTGAACAAAATACTTGAATGCTTCACAAAAAAGATTCAATAACAAAATTAAAAGAGGGAAGACTGGGGTATTGATAAAAAATAAATATCTCAAATGTCATTACATGATGACTTTTTAATGTATTTACTAGTTACAAAAAACATTTTTATTCGACTTAAGATCGCAATTATTGTATTTTATCTTATTAGTTTTTTTCAATTAATGGTGTGTAGGAGTGTCTTATATATGATGTACTTCATAATTGGACGTGATTTCTCGTCGGAAACCCACTGGAATCGCATCGATATCATCTTTGTACAATGGGGTAACATCCGCATGGTACATGTTTATTTTTACACGTCTTATACCGTGACTTGTACGTTCATATATTCCAGCAAGTACATTTGCAGACTTCAATATTGCAAAGACGTCACCATTTGATGTTGTTAATACAATATGTTCATAAGATGGCATAGGCACATATCTACGATTGTCTGTTTTTATTTGAAGTGATTTATTGTCAGGAAAAGTGTATTTTTCAAGTTTAAAAATCAGCAGCGGATTCTTAAAGGAAACGAGCCGGATAAATTGAAGTTCTTCAAGTCCACTTCCACGTCCATCAGAAGAAGGAAGAAGCCTTACAGCTGAAGCTTCGGACATGGATGAAGAAGGACGTGTGGCAGGAGACCTGGACCTGGCAAGAGGAGGAGACTCGGCAAGAGGAGGGGACTCGACAGGAGGGCGATTCAGGTCTATCTCAGGTCGGTTTCTTCTTTCAGAAAAAGAAACAGAAGTTCTGCCACGAGGCACAACAGGAGCACGGTCGCCATCAAGTGGAAACTCGGACGCTGAGCTTAACTCTGCAAAAAAAGAAAGAGAGGATCACATTTTTTTGGCTAGAGTTGTCTTGCGTTATTCCAGAGCATATTTCTGTACGTAGTCACTTTCTCAATAAAATAATGGTTTAATAATTTAACAATTTTTAACAAACTGCGTCGTGGCGGTCTTGCCCAGCATGTGGTGATAAGATGAAAAACGTCTTTTTTTCAAATAAAAATATATTAGGATGTAGCAATTTGACTTTTGGTTTCTTTCGTATTTTATAAATTGATAAAATCACTTTGGAAGATTCACAGCAATAAGTAAAAGTTCGTTTTATGAGAAATAGTGATAGATGTGGTATAATCTATTTTCTGTTTGCATTTTAGTAGGCGCAAACTATGTTTGTCAAGTATTTTCTTGGTTGCTTTAACACCTAATAAAGCAACTGTTTTTTGTGTAAATTCAGTGTATTAAATAATGGAGTTGCATTTAATTCTTATAACCAATTCACGTAATAATGTTTCATTTACCAGAAGTTTAAATTTCCATGCTGTTATCATTTTAAATAATGTTGCAGACGTTGAATTTCTCTAGTAAAATGTATTATTTTATGCAAACAAGATTTGAATTGCATATACTTTGCTCGGATACTATCTACTGTTCTGCGACTAGAACCAAAATTAAAATTATGGATATTATATTTACCAATAGGATGAGGGAAAATCGCTAACATGAAGCACAGAGAAAACAATAGGGTCCACATTTTTTTTTAATTAAAGAATACACTTTTGATGAATTTCGTAAGAGTGTAACTAATGAGCGGCGTTGAAAATATTTTACACTATATAAAAATTGTCGCGATCTGATTTCTTCTTCAAACTTATTGAGATTTATGATATTTTGTACAATTACATGACGCAGAAATTAAAAACTACGCAATAAAAATATCGTTATTTTTTGGTAAACATGATAAAATTTTATATTTCGCTCTCAATGTACGACCCAAACGAATTTAGAAAATGAATACAAATTCAAAGGCTTTATATGAAATTCAAAGTATCACAAAAAAATAAAAAAAATTTGAAAAAAAAGAGTCTTAATCATATCATAAAAGTCCAAAAATCGACATACAAACTTT
>JAUELO010453513.1:0-12984 GCA_032357855.1 Amphibolips quercusostensackenii | reverse complement strand
TGATTCTCTCTTGAGCACTTATCCCAGGTTGAAGGATGCGCTTTAGCTTACTGAAAAAAGTAAAAAAACGAAAAAGTGTAAAAAAACGATGTATTGCTAAACGTGCCATATATGGAACGGCGTTATTTAAGATCTGTGAAATTTACGTCAAGCATATAATTGATCATTTTAGAATAACATTTTAAGAGAACAACTTTTATGCAAATTAAAAACACCTATATGACTGTTTTGTTCTGTAATAATAAAGAGAAAAACTTACTTTTCGTCGTTCATATTCAAGAAAACTGAATTTTCACAAACGCAGTCCAGGTTGAAACGCTGTATAAGACACAGAGATGATCATTTAAAAAATGGACGTTTTCTACTGGCAAGAGAATACCCTCCCTCCAATATTAGACCACTGGCAGTACAAAGTTCACGTTTGCTTACCACATCAGGGCGTATAAAGTCCTCTGTCAAACCGTGCAACTTTTTAACATCAACTTTTTTACACAACTATTTTTTAATCAATGTTCATTAACCAGTTTTGATATTGGTGTTGGGTAAAAGTACTGAGTGACGTCATCAGTTATTTATCCTTGATTGTTAGGGTAGGTTTCTGATATTGCGACTGAGGCTCCATCTATAGCTGAGGATGTGCATTAGCAACCGGTCCCTAACTTACCGATTTACGGTAGAATTACAATATTAAAAAATTGCTGACCTCACTATCTTACCGACTGATCGTAAAATTGCTCCATACCTTACCGAACAATCGTTAATTACTATAAAAAGTTAGCGACCTGCCTGTTTTACCGACTGATCGTAATAAATTGTTTTACTGATCGATGGTAAATACCTACTGTTTGTAATTACCTAATGTAGGTAACTTATCATGAAACAGAACCATTTGTCCAGGGAAGATAAAAACTGCAGAAATGTTCTCCAGAACCGCCATAGCCTTACAACTAATGAAATAGTTGAATTTTTAAGAAAGAAGGCTTTCAGTTGAATTTTCAACGTCAAAATATGAATTTTACACGAAAAGTTAATTTTCTACTAAAATGGCTCATTTAAAAAAAAGAGGAATCTTCCACAGAACAATTAAATTTGTAACTGAAAATGATAATTTTTTGATTAAAATGTTAAACTCAAACTAAGGAATAAAATTATTGACTAAAAGGATATTCATCAGGTAAAAGGAAATAAAAAAAGAAACGATATAGAAAGAAAAGACAGATACATTTCTTAACAGAATCTTATTTCAGGATGGTCACGAAATTTCGTTTTCAAAATTCTTTAACTTTTCCCTGACCATTTTCTTATTTTCCATGAGCATCAACATTCTAAGACCACAATCTTTATCTTGTGACTAGCAATTTTTCATAAAAGGACTAAGAAAACCTTTTTAAATAAAAAGATAAAAATAACTTCAATTTATTATCGCTGACAATAATTATATAAAATAATTTCTATAGAAGTCCCCCGACATTTGCAAGATTTTTTATTAAATCCCTGACCTTTCCCTAACTTTCTCTGATCAAACAAAGTCCCTTTATTTTTCATGCCTTTCTCTGAGCAATAAAAATCCTTCACTTTCCCTGATTTACAAGAATTTCTCGATTTTCTCTTACAGGTAAAAATCCCTGATATTTTTCTGACTTCACCTGACCAAACAAATCCTCAATTTTCCATTACCAACAAAAATCAATGACCTTTTCCTAGCTTTCCCGGACAAACAAGAATCGTCGAGTTTACTTTGACTTTTCCTGATTCAGAAAATCCCTGACTTGTCTTTGTCCGTAAAAACCCCTGACTTTTTCTTGTTCCTGATTTTTCACTGATCCAAAATAATCCTTGACTTTTTTCTGGCCAACAAAAATCCACGACGTTTCCCTGACTTTTCCTGACTACTAGGAATCCTTGACTTTTACCTTAATTTTTTTGAACAATAAAAATGTCTGACTTTTCTTGACTAACAAAATTCTTTGATTTTTCCTCAGCCAACAAAAATCCCTGACTCTTTTCTGACCTTTCCTAACCAACAAGAATTTCTGACTTTTCCATGACTTTACCTGATCAGCAATAATCCCAGACTTTTTCCTAACTTTACCTCACTAAAAAGATTTCTGACTTTTCCCTAACCAACGAAAATCCTTGAATCTTCCCTGAATTTCCCTGACTAACAAAAATCTCTGACTTTTTATTAGCTAACTTAAATCCCTGAATCTTCCCTGAACTTTCCTGACCAACAAAATTTTTGACTTTTCCATGACTTTACCGATCAGAAAAAATCCCTGACTTTTTCCTAACTTTAACTGACTAAAAAAATTCTTGACTTTTCCCTTACCAACGAATATCCTTGACTCTTCCCTGACTTTCCCTGATCAACAAAAATGCCTGACTTTCCTCTGACTTTACATAGAAAAAAAAGTCGCTGACTTTTCCCTGACCAAAAAAATCCTTGACTTTTCTCTGACCATCAAAAATTCCTGCCTTTTTATGGACCAAAAAAAATTTCTGACTTTTCCCTGACTAACAAAAATCCCTGACATATCGCTGACTCTTTCTGGCCAATAAAAATTCATGACTTTTCTTAAAAAATAAAAACCCGAGACTTTTCCTGACCAAAAAAAAACCCTGACTTTTCCTGACTTTCCCTGACCAACAAAAATCCCTGACTTTCCCCTGACTTTACCTAGAAAAAATGTTCCTGACTTTCCCCTGACTTTACTAAGAAAAAAAGTCCCTGACTTTTCGCTGATCAAAAAAAATCCCTGACTTTTCCCTGACCATCAAAAATTCCTGCCTTTTCACGGACCAAAAAAATTCCTGGCTTTTTCCTGACTAACAAAAATCACTGACATATACCTGACTTTTGCTGGACAATAAAATTCCCTTACTTTTCTTAAAAAATAAAACCCCTAGATTTTTCCTGACCAAAAAAAAATCCGAGACTTTTCCTGACCAAAAAAAACCCTGACTTTTCCTGACTTTCCCTGACAAACAAAAATCCCTGACTTTCCCCTGACTTTACCTAGAAAAAATGTTCCTGACTTACCCCTGACTTTACTAAGAGAAAAAGTCCCTGACTTTTCCCTAAACAAAAAAAAATTTTTGACTTCTTCCTGACCATCAAAAATTCCTGCCTTTTCACTGACCAAAAAAAATTCCTGGCTTTTCCCTGACTAACAAAAATCACTGACATATACCTGACTTTTGCTGGCCAATAAAATTCCCTAACTTTTCTTAAAAAATAAAACCCCCAGATTTTTCCTGACCAAAAAAAAAACCCTGACTTTTCCCTGACCAACAAGAATTCCTCACTTTTCCTCACTTTCCCTGACCAACAAAAATTCCTGACTTTTCCTATCTTACCCTGACCAACGAAAATTCCCGTCTTTTCTGTGACTTCAGCGGCCACAAAAAAATCCCTGACCTTTCTTTGCCAATAAAAATTTCTGAATTTTCCCTAACTATACCCGAATACAAAAATCTCTGATTTTTTTCTCTAACGAACAAAAATCCCTGACATTTCCCTGATTTTCCCTGACTATAAGAATCCCTGACTTTACCTGACCAAAAAAATCCCAGAATTTTCATATATATTATTTCTTATATTATTTTTTTCTAGGCGAGATGGAGATTGATTTATCTTTTTTTAGTTCACATTTTACGTAAACATTTTTATTTCAAAGAAATGAAAGAAAATTTCTTAACACATTGTAATATTGACAATTTTGTAACTTCTTTTGGACTATTAAAGGGCTGTTCGTAAATAGCGTTACAAACGTAAGGATGATTTTGACCACCCGTCGCACCTAGTGGATGACCGTGCCCCCCTCCCCTTCCAAAAAAAGTAACGTAGCCGTTGGCTACTTACTGATTTTACGTTTATTTTTCAACAAAGAAAATTAATTTTGCATCCAAAAGAACGAATTTTAAAAAGATGAAATATTGAATGTTAAAACTGCTGTAAAGTCGAATTTTTTAGAAAGCAGTTGACTCTTCAAAGCGCAAAAATGGATTTTTAATCAGAAATTGAATTTTTAATAAAAAAAGTTAATTTTTTAACTGAACACTTAAATTTTTAAATGAAAATGTAAGTTTCGAACTAAAAATGGAATCGATAAAATTTCAGTTTCAAAAATTATTTCAAAAAAAAAAAAGACGAATTTTGAAAAGATTTCATGAATTTTTTACAAAATTTTTAATTTTTAAAGGATGCATCTTCAACTTAAAATATAATAAATCAATTTTCAGGTCGAAAAAATTCATTTCTAATGACACAAAAACCAATTTTAAGCAAAATAGTGTAAATTTGTACCTAAGAAGTAAATCTAAAAAGAAAATGTTTTTTTAGAAAAGTAATTCTACTTTTAAAACAGTAGTTGGATTTTGAAACAAAAAATACAAACTTTTAACAAAATAGTTGAATTTTCATCTAAGAAGATCAATCGTCTGCTGAGAAGATAATTACTCTACCGAAAAATACGAATTCCAAAAAAATACATGGATGTAAAAAAAAAATTATTGAATTTGGAACAGAATAGATGAATTATCTAAAACCCCGTTTAATTTTTAACTCAGAAATACAAAATTTTAGTAAAAAAGTTTCTTTTGGTTGAGACAGCTGAATTTTCAAATAAATAAATTTATTTTAAACGGAAGCTATGAGTTTTCAACAAAAATGATGAATTTTCAACAAGTAATTTAAGAGTAGACATTTCTATCAAGAAATATATTAATTTGAAATTTAACGAAAAAAGTCGACTTTCAAACAAAATACATGCATTTTCAACCAAATAGTGGAATTCACAACTAGAAAAGATCAGTTTTGGATTAAAAATTTTAATTTTTCAGCAAAAATGGAATATTTACATTTTCATTCTAAAATTAATGCTTAAACAAACAAAAGAACAATTTTCAACAAAATCTTTTAATTTTGAACCAAAGAGATGACTTTCCAACTCAGTATATGAATCTTTAACAAAAATTATTTTTCAAAGAAAAGTTGAAAAACGAACCGAAATGATGATTTTTTAACTAACTTTCCTGGGTCATAGCACGAGGTAAAATTGAGTTAAAAAATTTAAAAAGTTCTTAAATTCAGCTTAAAAATCTTCTCACATGATATATCCTTTTCGAGAACTCAGTGATAATACCCCTACTAGTGATCATTCGATGTGAAATTTCATAAGTTTTGTGAAACATTTAACAACAAATTGTCTACCGTGTTTAAGACCAAGTTATTGTGTTTCAAAGTCATCAGTGCTTTTTCGTGCTGCTCACGCTAACCGTGTAGATAATTGTAGACAATAGTAAAATAATCCTCTTAAAATATTTTTTTTATGAATATAAAACGAAACTTTTTTATCTGTTTCTGAAAAAAACTGGCTGAGGGATTGACAAAACATTGAAGCGTTCAAAACCCTAATACCTAAATTTATTTTTCTAGAGAACTAAGTAATGCCATACGCATCCTTAATGTACCCCTTCTTTCTGCAACTACGCATCCCAACTCAGATTTTTGATAACGAACGTGGTAGCTCGTCCCGGCCCGGTTATGGGGGAAAACATCGTGTGCGACGAGCAGGAGACGTGGATTATTAACGTCTTTTCTCGCTTGTTGCACAATCTACTATTATAGTTTTACATTTTCGTAATTTAATTAGAGTGTGCATGATCCTGGCTTACACAAGGGTTTACATACTGTATTATGTAACCTTTAGCGATTTGGCGGTGGACACCTACTGGAGTATCGTCGATTTCTTTTCGGTTCAATTGAGTAATCGCTCCGCTTTTCATATTTATTTTTACACGTTTTATTACGCCATTAATATATTTATATATTCCAGCAAGAACATCATAAGTCGGCAATATTGCAAAGACTTCACCGTCGGATGTTGATAATACAATTTGTTCTTCAGTTGGCATAGGTCCATACCTACACGCTCCTGTTTTGATTTTAATTAATTCATTTATAGGAAAGGTGTATTTTCGAAGATCGAATATCCGCTGCGAATTCCAAAAGCAAATAAGCCGAATAGATTCAAGTTGCTCTATTCCACATCCATGTCCATCAGGAGAAGGAAGTCTTATAGGAGGAGCTATAGACCTGGAAGGAAAATCACTCCTTGCAAGAAGAGCCCTTGCAGTTGGAGACCTAGACCTGACGCGAAGAGTAAGCCAGGCCGGAGAAAGAGACCTCTCAGGTGAAAGGCGTCTTGAAGAAAAAGATTCGCTACGAGGAACATCAGGAAGACGTTCACTATTAGGTAAAAATTCAGACTGCGAATTTAATTCTGTAACAAGAAACAGAGGATTACATTTTTAATGTTTTGTAGAAAACCCTTATGGAGTAGGTAATACGCTCGTCTGTCCGTTAGTCTGATACAGACAAGCTGCAATTCGGATACGAACCATATGCAATATACACAAAAACAACCTAGAAAATGCAAAGAGAAATGGTAAGGTTAAACAAAACTGACAAATATCAGGTTTTGATAATTTGGATGTTATAAAGATAGAAGATTCATTTCTATTCCTTTTTCTAGTAACTAACAAATTTAAGTTTAACTTATATGATGTCAAAAAAGGATGGGGAAAGGAAAATTATCACGGAAAAGATATTAAACTTTTTCCAGAATGCATTTGGTGCTACTGTTTTGCCCTTAACACTAGATGAAGTAAAGTTAGCTGGCTATTTTAAACTTAAAAAACTTTAAGTAAATAGAAAATAGCGTTTTATGCTTGATCCGGATAATTTTTTTCTACTTTTGAAAAAGAGAAATGATAAATTGATTTTAGATGCAAAAGTAAAATTAATTTTGATAATACGAAATTTGAAAATAAGTTAAGTTTTGTCTTAAAGTTTAAGACTCGTGCAAAGGTAAACAGTAGTATTAAAAATTGTGAAAATGATATACAAATAATAAAAGAAACAATTATGTGAGTTCAAGCTGAATGTTCATTTTATGGATAGAATGCAGATGTCTTCGGACAAATCGTTATTTGTGGAAAGTTGAAAAATATTGTTTAAATTATGTATTATATATTATTAAACTATTATATTCACCAATAGAATTAAGGAAGATAGCGAAAGTGAAGCCCAAAGTATTAACGATCATCATTTTTTTAAAGTATAGAAAAAACTTATAACCCTTTTAACGAAGAATTTTGTTAACTGCGCAACTAATGATTATGTTAGTACTCCATTAGAGTTGTTATCTTATAGACAAAAACCCTTGAGCTTGTTCTTCTGAGATATTGACATTTCATAGAGTCAGTTTCAAAGATAACAATTTCGATACTGAATTAGTCAAAACTAATGACACAATTTTAATGATTTTTTTTTTTTAGTTTTAGTAGATACAATTAGAAGATTTGATTAAATTTTTTACAAATAAAAGGATACCAACTGTGCACATGTACTGTCAGGAGTAACCTATATGCACACATCTAAATTTCGACGTGCACAGATCGTACCAATATTTTACGCCAAAATTCATGCGCACTCAAATGTGCCAGTGCAGAGTCTTTTTGTCTTCAAAAGTGTTTGATCTTCAATCTAAAAACACGAATTTTGTGAAAAAGGCAGTATTTTAATTATAAATTGTATTATTTGTTGAAATTTATTTTTTTTTTTTAAATTATAATATAGACGAAATCGTTTTGTCATTTTTAGAAATCGTTTAAAGTTTCTAGAAACCTTCGAAAATTCGTAAGAAACATGTACACTTATTTTTTAAAAATCTAAATTGTATTTTAAATTTGTCTAAATTTTCTCTTAGTAAAATTTATAAATATCTTGAAATATTGTTTGAATTCTTAAAGAATTCTGCAAAAATTAAGAAATGGCCCTTATATTTTCCAAATTATGTTTTGACAATTTTCCAATTCTTTCAAAATCTATTTGAATCTTTTTAAATATTGCCTCGAAATTCATTCTTCGATAGTAAAAATCATTTGAAATTTTTCCAGAAAACTTAACATTTTTTGAATATTTTTTCAAAACCTGTTTTATTCTAAATAAGCTTCAACATTTTATTTCAAAATCTTTAAAAATCTACACTTACTTTGAATTCGTTTTTTAATCTTTGTGAAGTTGTTTCAAAACTTTACAATATTTTTCACAATAAAATTGATAAGCTGTTGAAAAGCTTAATTTTTAATTTCAAAAAAGTTCATTTAAAAACAAAGATTGAAAATTTTTAAAAGCTGTAGATTATTTTTTTATTTTTTTAAAACTTCTAAATATTTCTTAAACTTACTCTTATTAAATAAAAATGTTATCTTGCAAAATTAAGAAATTTCCCACTAAAATCTTCTGCTCCTTTTCAAAATTTTCAATATCTACATTTTTAAAAAATGTATGAAATCCTTAAGTATTAAAAATTTTTTTTAAATCTTTTTAGAACTTTTAAACATCTATTAAACTTACTAAAAAATTTTGAAGAAATTAACGTTACATTTTTTACATTTTTTTCTAAAAACTTAAAAAATCTACATTTTGCTAGAAATTTTTCAAAATCTTAGATAATTTTTTAAAAAATTTTTAACTTCTAAATATTTTAAAAAGTTATTTAAATTTTTTTTGACATTGATAACAAATTTTGCGATTTCCGAAATCTTTTGAAGTATATATATTTTCTTGAAATTAATTTTTTAAAGTAAAATAATGTGAAAAGCTTTTAAAATATTATTTGAAATCTTTGAAAACCTACAATTTGTTTAACCTCTTTAAAAATATTTTCAAGTCTTACATTATTTTTCAAACTTTTCAGAACTTATCAATATCTCTTAAACTTACTCGAATTTTTCATAATATTTTGTAGTCTTGCAAAATTAAAAGATCTTGCTTTGAAATCTTCTACATATTTTTTAGAAATTTTAAGAAATCATTTAATATATTTAAAAATTTTATGAAAATTTTTTATTCTCTTGACACCTTTCAAAATTTTTAAAATCTTTCTAAATTTTTCTAAACTTTTGTTTTGATCTTCCTGTTCAAAACTTTTATTTATTTTTGTAATTTTTAAGTTTAGTAATATTATAAACTGTTAAGCATTTTATTATGCAAGAATTTTTTATTTCGGGAAACTAAAAGTGTCTAGAATTCAATTTTTTGTATTTTTCCAGTCAATCTTTTACAAAATGAGAAAATCATTCCACAATTTTTCAGGAATCATAAGAGAATTTTTTTATTCTTCAAAAATCTTTAAGAAAATCTTTAAAAGCTACTTTTTCAAAATTTTAAAAAATTTATTCATTTCCAATATATGTGAGATCTCGCGAACACGGTTTTTAAGAAAGCGTTACACTTGAAATTACACTTTTTATCGCAATTCGCAGCCAAGCTTACACTGATTTGTGGTCAGCGTCACTTTGATATTGTCAACTTCGTCATCTTTTTCTCCGAAACCAGATAGCTTTTTCTCATTTAACTTTTTCTGGCCTCAATTCAGAAACTCTTCAGTTCGGGAGTGGACTATTGTTCTTTCTTTCAATTACGATTTTGATTTCGCAAGAAGCTTTTTTATTTTTCTGAAAAGTTCCGATTTGATAATCCTCCTCACAGCGAAGAGGTTCAGGAAAATCAATAAAAATGTGGTTTTTTATATCATTTGCAATTATTAAAATAAAAGTGTTGAAGTTGGTGAGTCAAAGAATATTCAACTCATTCTTGACGTTTAAAAAAACTTAAATCTTTCAAATAAAAACGTTAAAAATGGAATATTTTTAGATTAGAATTTATAAAATTGGATCATTCATTATTTAATAAAATAAAAATTGTATCATTTACAATTGATAGCTTTCCAAAATGAATCATTAAAATTAAAAAACTTCAAATCTAAATAATTTTCAACTCAAAGTTATTAAAATTTGCTAATTTAAATTCTAAAATTTTTAATTTTTATGAATTTTTTTCAAAATTTTGATATTAAAATATATTAGAAAAATTGCTATCAGATCAAGAAATAAATTCATCCCTTAAACTAAAAAAAAATTTATTTATTAAATTTCAAAATTGAATTATTATACAAAATTTTTCAAATAATAAATTCAGATCATCAAGGTCACAGAATTTTTAATTTTTAATTTCTAAAATTGAAAACTCTTCAATTTTAAAGATGTCTGAACACAAAAGTTTTAATTTAAAAGATTTTTAAGATAGAAAGTAAAGTTTGACATTTTAAATCTTTTAAACTGATAAAATTTCAAATATGAATCATCAAAATGAGATTTTTTTTTATTTTTTAACATTCAAGCATGAATAATTATTAATTTTTAATTTTAAAAATCTGTAATTTTAGGGGTTTATAATTTTTAATTTTTTGTTGTTGAATAGTTTAATTTTGAAGATTTACAACTGTGAATTCTTCCATTTCAACGATTTGTAATTGTAAGTATGAATTAATGAAAATTATTGTATTTTGACGATTTTTAAAATCAAAAGAAAAGTTTCTAGTTCTTGGTCTTCCAAATTGAATCAATTTTGAATGTAAAAATTGTAAAGTATCAAAATTACAGAATTTTGAATTGTGAATTTTTAAAATTCATAACTCTTAATTGATACAAGATTTTGAGAATTTAAAAATTTTAGAAGTAAAAATTGTTTAATTTTAACAATTTGCAATTTAAAATTCTTTAAGTATCAAAATTTACTATTTTTTAACCTATGAATTTTTAAAAATTATAAATTTATAAAAATGGTTTAATTTTGACAACTTTGCAAACCAAAAGTCAAGTTTGAAATTCTAAATCTTCTAAATTGAATACATTTTAAATCTAAGAATTGTAAGGCATCAAAATTACAGAATTTTTAATTGTAGATTTTTAAAATTAATGATTCTTTATTTATGAAGATTTAAAATTTCAAAATTTAATATTTTATTTTGACAATTAAAAATTCTTTAATTTTAACAATTTGCAATTATAAAATTGTTCAATTTCTAAAGTTACAACTAAAAATTCTCGAATTTTAAATATTCATAAATTAATTGAAATTATTATATTTTGACGATTTTTGAAATGAAATATGAAGCTTTAATCCAAAATCTTCTAAATTAAATCAATTTTCAATGTTAAGATTGTAAATCATCAAAATTACAGAATTTTTAATTGTAAATTTTGAAAATTCATAACTTTTTATCAATAAAGAATTTTTAGAATTTCAAAATTTGACAAATCAAAATTCTCCAATTTTAATAATTTACAATTTAAAATTCATCAAGTATCAAAATTTACCAGTTTTTAATTCAGAAATTTTTAAAATTTATAAATTAACAGAAATGATTTAATTTTGACGATTTTGAAAATAAAAAGTGAAGTTTTCAATTCTTAATCTCCCAAATTGAATAAGTTTTGAATGTAGGAATTACAAGGCATCGAAATTGCAGAATTTATAATTGTGAATTTTCAAAATTAAAAACTCATCAATTTTAAAGATCTAAATTTTCAAGTTTTACAATTTTAAAGGTAAAATTAAAAAATTTATGAATTTTTAAAACGTGAAATTGCAAATTATATAATTGTCAAGATTAAAATTTTTTTAAATGTGATTTTAAAAGTTTTTTTTTTAATATTTCCAATCTGAAAATTTACAAATGAAAATTCTTCAATTTCATTGAATTTTAATTTCAAATTCTGCAATTTTTAATATTGGCAAATAAAGACTTTTTAATATAATTTGTGTAATAGAAAATAATACAATTTTCAATGCATTTTTCGAAAAGTTCATTCTTTTTTGGTAGACAATTAATTTTCTTTGTTGACAAATCATTCTTCTCGTTCAAAATGGAATCACGCGGTTTAATATCAAACACTTTTGTTTGTTTAAAATTTATCATTTTAATTCAAAAGTCAAGTCTTTTGTTGAAGTATTTTTTTATTTTTGGATGAGCATTAATTTTTTTAGTTACAGAGAATGTAACATTATTTTAGTTGAAAATTCATCTATTTTCTTATAGAGTGATTTTAACCAAACTGTTATATTTTTACACAATTGATACGTACTAATAAAACAAAGAAATATCTAAACCAAAAAGACAAATAAAAAAAAGTTACGTTTTTATGTAAGAACAGTTTTAGTTGAATTTTCATCATAAAAATATGAATTTTTAAATAAAAACTAATTTTCTACTATAATAGTTAAATTTTCACCCCAAAAACGTTGTATTGTCAACTAGAGTTTTAAATTTTTCAGTCAAAAAGACAAATCTTTTAGAAGCTAGTTTAATTTTCACAAGATAGATAAATTCTCAACAAATAATGTAATAATTGATATTAAAACCAACAAAAAAAAACAAAGCTTTAACAGAATAGTTGAATTTTCAGCGAGAGCAAAGAGTTAAGTTTTTAAAAAAAACTGAATGAATGTTACAAAAAATGGTTGAATCTTCAACCTAATAGTTTAATTATTGACCTGAAGAATGAGTTCTAAAACAACAACAAAAAATCACCAAAAAAGAAGAATTTTTAACAAAATACGTGAATTTTTTAATAAGTAGCTAAATTTTGAGCTAAGTTGCAGATTAATCATTTTTGTTAAAAATTGCAGTCAGGTAAAAAGTTCTGTTACATATTTAGATGTTAAAAATTTAACTTCATTCGAACCTGGATTACTTCCCTGTTTTGGGGCTGACGGTGGTAACTAGAGAGGTACACCAAACGTAAACAGTGAGTGGCGTATGAACGTACTATTTCCGTGAATTTTTCTGCGTGTTAAAACTATTTTCAAAATCTTTTATTTCTGATACAGAGACAAGACTGCACTAAATATTTAACGGAAGTAAGAAAAGAAGTTTGCTGTTACACGTTAAAATAAATGTTTTTCCTGCTGACGTACCTAAAACATTTATGGACCCTTTAATATCTCGTTTAACATGAGAGCTTTCTCTAGAATAATCGGTCCAGATACTGAACCACCTCTGTCTCTCGCTTGTTTAAACCATTTGAAGACAGAAGTATTTTAAAGCGCATCACTATTTTGCAACAAAACAC
>JAUELO010453469.1:0-12988 GCA_032357855.1 Amphibolips quercusostensackenii | reverse complement strand
TTTATATTTTACAGAAACTTCCTCTCAATATAAAATTGACTTATTAATTTGCATACAATCACACTAAAGTTTACCTATTTGGCCATTTTAATTGTTTTGTGTATTAAATTCTCAAAGTGAATTATTATTATGTTGTAATATATTGAATTATTGTGTTATATAAAAAATCCTTCCCTTCTGCAGCTTTAGTAAGAAAATCCCGCACAAGGACACAAATCAATAGAATTGTTTTCTTAGTTCACTCGATGCATGATTTCTTCTTTTTGCACATTCATCAAGTTTTATTCACCTACAAAAGTGTCAGGATAATTAAGGTGCACTCATCACAGAGCGCCTTGTCGTTTGGTCATCTCATTATGCGGTAATAACGTTAAATTGAAGTTTATAGGTTCTCGTACATGCAGAGTAGAGTTCTATGACCGATAAACATACCGGCTACACTTCCATGAAAGCTTTATCACCAGATGAAATCACTGACGTACCTAATCCTCGGAACGCTTTTTACAACAAATACTCTATCTTCGCAAAAAAGATCGCCAGACATTTCAATCCTCCAAGTGCTTTTTGCAACAAACTCTTACGCTTTCTGCAGAAGATTGATAAACATTTTTCCTACCGCATGATGTTCACCTATTTTAAAATAATTTCCATTCAAGTCTAATCACTGGACGAAATCACTGACGTAGTCAATTCTTCAAATTCTTTTTGCAAGAAATGCTATGGGTCCCCGCAAGAGATCGCTAGACAATTTTGCTACTGCATGTTGTTTACCTATTTCCGAATCATTTAGACTCAAGCCTAATCTTGCCTAATTAACAGGTTTGCTTCTGCTATTAACGCGTCACACACTTTAGGTGACAATGCGATGATTCTCCTAACAAACTAGAGGCTTTCCTTAGATAAGTAAATGGATTTTAGTACTCCCTATCTCAATATTGATACAGAGTCTGGAGTTGTTACCAATCCCTGATAGGAAATCAGGTGTAGTTTTAAAACAATTTTTCTTGAGTTCTTGCTTCGTTTCTTTAATATCTAAGAGTTTGATGAGCCTAACACTTAAAGCTGGGTATGATTTAGAACGAAAAAGCGATTTTAGTGAACGAGCAGGAACATAAGTTCCTGAATTTAATTGAGCAAATGAGAGTTGAGAGGTCTCTCCGGATTCATAAGTTGCAGCTGAGTGATTGAAATCCAATTCAGGTTGAGTTTTAAAAGGTAAATTCTTAGTAAATTTAGGTTGAAGATATATATCACTTATAACAGAAATGCGAGCCTGCCATGGAATATAAGTAGTGGCCTTGACCCTGAGATGGCCCTCCCTTAGTAGTTTTTCAGAGAATGATCCCAATCGCAAGTCTGTCTTACTTGTCCGTGCTTGCCGCAATTATATGAAAACTTCGCCCGTCTAATTTTACACTTTTTCTAACCGTAATCAGCGCCACCTTAATTAAAACAAGGCGTTTCGGCCTTCTGTTGGAGCCTCTTTCTTGGAGATAAATTCCTTCGGGTTAAGTCAGGGTTATTAAGGCCTGCGGCCAGCTTTTCTTACTATAATTGTTACCATTATTTATCATGACACTAGATTTATTATCATTAATTTTAGCCAAATTATTACTTCCTGCGTTAAGTTTGTCATGTGAGGAGGCTTTGACGCCTAGTTGGTGCAACAACTTTCCCAACGCTCTGAGCAAGGATTTGAAAGAGGATTTGGCACCGCTCGATGTGGTGCTACTAGTATTCCCACAAGCCAAGTGAGAAAGTTTAGTATGTTTAGCATACGCCAATTCAGATAAAAAGGTATCTTCCAGGCTAGGTTACGACCACTCACGTCTGTCTAAATTCATCGTTCTCTCCACTTCTATGTCTAGAAGCGTGGACTGTTTGTAATCAGAAAACTGGAAACAGCAAATAGACTTGCGAAGATCAGGCCTACTCTGATTACGAGTAGTGACTTGTTTATGAGACGCAATTAATAATAGATGCCTCCGTACAACATTAGAAATGCAGTTTCAAAATTTTTCTATGTAGGCAAGGCATAGCAATTATAACGAAACCACTGCAAGGCTAATTAATCAAAAATGAAAGCGTTACCTATCAACAACTCCTTATCAGTTAGGCATAAGACTTAACGACCTTCTCTTACCCTAGTCAAGAAATTTTCCGCCCTAGTTTCGTTATCCCCACTGAGCGTGACGCAATGAAATACTAAGTTGGAGGGGTTGAAAACTTCTTGACGTATAATGCGGCCACGGTTTACTATGGCGGCAATGACACCGACCTGGCATGCGAAAATAAAAAATCTCAGTACCTGAACTAAGTTCTGATGACTTGGAAAAAGCAAAAGTTTGTACCTTCGACAAGAACTGCTCTTCTACATTTCTGGAAAATTACCCTTGTATTTTCTCATCGAGTAACTGTTGGCGAAAGTTCTTAACCTCTGCATTCTTCACTTTGGCTTTTAGAAGTATAGCATATAGATAAAATAATGTACTTTTCTTACTTCTGATGTTAAAATGCAGGACAAGGGTCTTGGCCGCCTCCTCCGCGGCCTTGTAGAAGAACGCTTTGTTGCTAATTATCTCGTGATTCCTGACCATTATTGGGAGAGGATCTTTGTCATATGCAAAAAATTAGAGGGCTTATGGTATTGCCATGAAAGACACCCCTCGAAAAGGTGACGTTGTTCGTTGTAAAGCGATAGTTTCCACATGAAATAGTGAATTTGGTTTTACGAAGAGAAATCAGTCTCTATATGCATCTCATTGTGTATGGATCAACTTTTGAGCATACGCACTTGTCAATTAGTGTGTTCTTTCGGCACCCTGCTACACCTTTTTCGTTTTACGTTGTTTGTACATTTCTCTTCACACAGGCTTAATTCTTTGAACAGTGCTGTCATTTAAGACAGCTTTAAAGATCTTGAAGAGTGTGTTTGAACAAGTTATTGGTCTGTAATTTTCGGGAATAGACAAGTCGCCTTTTTTGGTAGGAGTATAGTGCGTCCAAACACGAGTAACTGCGGATTATGCATCTGAGATTTTTAAAACGAGGTGAATATGCGGACCGGATATTAGTGTGTAAAAGTTCACTACTTCTACCAGAAGTTCTTGATACCATATGGTCCTGCAGCGGAAAAGTTTTTCGTGCCCCTAAGTGCATCTTTTACCTTTTCGGCAGTGATTGGTAAGCACTCTTCCTTAGATGTTATGAGTTTTTTGCGAGAAACTGTTGATTCTGTCTGACCCATTTTTCCCTGTACTGTATTTTCCTCTTTGCGTCAGATAGCACTCGTATATTGTCAACAATGTGCTGTTTAATTGTTAGCAGCGTTGACTTGTTCAGTGTATGATGATAGATCCTTAGTTCTTAGGCGAACTTACGAACCCTTTTCGTAAACCTTTTACCAGATGTTAAGTGGTCAACCACGCACTGAACATAGGGCACATTCTGTCTTGCTCATTCAATCTTATTGTTCAGTTAAAGCAAACGCCTTATGGTCTTTTGATCTATCGTCGGTTTTAGCCTTTAATCTTAATCAGCCAAAGCTCTTGCAGCACCGTAAACTAAGCAAATGATGGTTCAGAGGTCGGACTCTTCCGAGATATTCTCATAAAAAGAAGTATTCATTTTAGCCAGGTTTTGGGGCTTAGTAGAAACCTGGACGTTGATATTTCTTCTGGTCCTGAAATTGTGATTATCTCTCAAGAGGTGCCTGATTGCCGTGGTTGCTTTTAATATTGCTTTCTTCTCTTCGGCTTGATTTCGCAAAGACATTTTGCACAACGTGCTAAAGCTCTAGGTGTTTCACGCGCTATAAATCCTTGGTGAAGAGGAATAATGCTGGCATGGCAAAGCCACTGAACGCGCCTTTAGATTGCGGATAGAGTGTCCCTGTACAAAGGGTTTCTGATGAATATAGTTGCAATAATTAATAAGAAGTCGCGAACAATTGTCCAGAGATGGTCCAAAACGAATAACCCCTAAGCGGAAGCGTAATAAACGTAACGAAAGCTAAATGACACCTAGGGTGTTGTGTCTTCAACGGTGACTCTGAAATATCAGGCGACCTGGGTTGAGCATGCAAAAGTTACTGACTTATTCTTGCTGACTTAACCTTGCATGCGGGGCTCTATAAAAAGGGACAAACCTTTCTCTAGCTGACCGTGACGCTTTTATCAACTGAAAAGAAGATTAGATAGGCAAAAAAAGAATGCATCCCGTGTTCAGTGTGTGATTCACTACATAATAACATCTGGTAGACCGTTCACGGAAAGGGTTCGTAAGTTCACTTAAGAACTGAGCACCTACCATCATACACTGAACAAGTCAAAAATGCTGACAATCAGGCAGCACATTTTTGACAAAATACGAGAATTATCTAATGCAAAAAGGAGAATACGGAAGAGGGAGAGCTTGGTCAAGGAGAATAAACAGTTTCTCGCTGACACATCGCACCTCTTCAGCGATCTCCCTGTTCCTCTCAACAATTCACCCAAGCATAACAAAGTAGAGACTTTTTGGAGAGAGGTATACAAGATCCTGAAAATACTTAAGTTGAAAGAGGCTCCTAATCTGGGCCCTAATTATTCTCAAAGTAACGAAAACCCGGTTTTAAAAAGTTTTCATAATTTTTTGTAGCGAATAACTATTCAATCAAAGATTTATATATATGCATGAATATTCATTCGCTACACAAAATTATTAAAATTCTTTAAAAATAAGTTTTCATTACTTAAAGAAAAATTTGGGTTCTTAAAATATTCAAAATACCCTAAAATGTATACAAATTATTGAAATCATTGATAATTTTTATAGATTTTAATTTTCAGTGGAACCTGGATTCCACGCCCGTCATGTGACTAAAGTTTGATGATTCTATTTTTTGTAACAAATTGTTTTTTTCTAGAGAGAAATTTGATCTTCTTGGTTGAATATCAATCTTTTTAGTTGAAAATTTAGTTTTTGGGTTGGTAATCAATTTTATTAGTTTATAAATTTACTTATTTTATTTTAGATTGAAAATAAACCCTAATTATATGACATTTTTTTTTTCGTAGAAAATAATTCTTTTGCGTTGAAAGTTTATTATTCTAGTTTAGTCTATTTTGGTTGTTTAAAAATCTTCTTTCGTTAAAAATTCATTTTTTATGGTTCTTCTCTTTTGTTGAAAATATAATTATTTCAGTGAAAATTCTTTTCTTTTGTTAGAAATATGTATACCACAGAATATTCAACTATTCTATTTTCAGTTAAAATCTTTTTTTTTTGAGTTCCAAAATCAACTACTTCGTTTAAATTTTTTTGAAAATTTCGCGATTGCTTTAGGAATTGAACTTTTTCATTTTTGTTGAGAATGTATCTTTTTATTTTTGAGCTGAACTGTTTTGTTAAAAATTGATGTCTTTTAATAAAAATTCATCTTCTTGGTTGAAAATTTCAATATTTGATTAAAAATTCACGTATTCAATTTAACATTTGACTTCTTTGGCAAAAAAACGAATCTTTTTGGTAATAAATTAATGATTTTGGTTGAAAAGTTAATTTTTTAGTTTTAAAGCAAACTATACTTTTTATATTTATTTTTTTTGCTTTAAATTTTTTTTTTTTGAAAATTCTTGTATTTTGTGAAAAATTCTTCTTTTTTAGTAGAAAGATATTCTTCTCGTTTAAAACTTTGTCTTTTTGTATAAAATTAATCTTTTTTGTCAAAAATTTATTATTTTAATTTGATATTCACTTTTTTAACTAACAAAAATTATCTATTTCCCTTTTTTGTTAAGGATTCTTCCCTTTTGTTAAAAATATAACTGTTTAAGTAAAAATGTATTTTTTTCCAAAATTAATTACTAAAGATGTAACTATTCAATTCTCAGCTATAATTTTTATTTTAGTTGCAAATTCAACTACTTCGTTAGAAATTTTTTTTTTTATTGAAGATTAGACGATTTTGTCAAAAACTTTTGTTTTTTTTAAACTAATTTTTTAAATTAAAAATTAAACTATTTAATTTTTTTAAGAACCTATTGTTTTTAATTGAAAATTTGACTTTTTTCTAGAAAATTAATCTTTTTCGTTAAAAATTCGTCATTTTAGTTGAAAATTCACTTCTTTAACTGAAAATTACTATTTTCGTTGTTGGAAATTAATTTTTTTCCTGAAAGTTTAATTATTCCAGTTTTGGTGAAAAATTGATTTTTCATCAGATAGAAATTTAATCTGCTTGGGTAAAAATCCATCTTTTGAGTTGGAAATTTAATTTTTCGCTTGACAATCAATTTTCTTGTGTTGAAAATTTAACGGTTCTATTTTGGTTCCAAAATGAATCTTTTTTAGTAGAAAATTAATTTTTTTTCGTTAAGTATTCACCATTTCGGTTAAAAATTCTCTTTTTTAACAGTAAATCACTTGTTTTTGTTTGAAAATTAAATCTTTTGTTAAAAGTTTAATTATTCTATTTCTCGTGAAAAATTAATTTTTTTATATAAATTTAATCTTCTTGGTTAAAAATTCAGATTTCGGGTTTAAAATTAAATATTTCGGTTCATAATAAATTTTTTTTGTCTTGAGAATTTAACTATTTATCTTTTTTTGTGAAAAATTTGCCTTTTTTGTAGAAAATTATTTAACTAAAGATTTAACTATTCTATTCTTAGTTGCGAATTGATCTTTTTTAGTTTTAAATTTTAATATCTGGTTAAAAATGTGCGTATTTAGTTGAAATATATCTTCTTGGTTGAAAATTCAAATATTTAATTTAAAATTCACGGATTTAGTTGAAAATTCTACCTTTTTTGTGAAAAACGAAACTTCTTCGTAAAAAATTCATTTCTTTATTTTAAAGTGAACTCTATTTTTTACATTCTTTTAGTTTACCTGGAATTGATTTTTTAGTTAATAGTTCTTGTATTTTGTTTTTATCGTCAAAAATTCATTATTTTAGTGAAAGAAACTAAAAAACTTTTCGTGTAGTACCAGAAGATTCTCTGTCTTTTCAATACGATAGAAAACGATGTTTCAAAGCTACCGTTTCGAATACGCCTGTTGGGTTGCAACGACAGCGCCACCGATTTAGAACCACATATTGAAAAGGAATTTGAATTGGAATGAAATATAAACAAGACCTTTTATAGTAAATAATTTTTTTTAAACCATAGCATAACATTTTTGATTAAAACGAATTTAAATTCACTGCGCTTTTTCATTAAAATTGCTTCAAGAACTTCGAGATGCCCAAAAGTTCGTGTGTCAAGTGACGCTATTTTCAAGGTCAAAAAGGTACCCTACAGGCCACTTTAAGAAGGAGTGACGAAGAGGTGTTCTGTTTTATTTCTTACTCCGTAATCGCGTAAAGCCTAAGCAGTTGAAAAAGTTGCGGTCCGTTAGCACCACTGACGCAACATCATGACGCAGTTAACCAGCTAGGCCGTTAAGGTACAGCGCTTCATCGCTACGCTTTTGTTTTTTCAAGCTTGACTGACCACGAGCTACCTCCCCTTTCCGCACCGCGGCTCCTCTCACCCAAAACCGCGGCGCGATGTCAATTACTAGAAGGCACCGATTCAAGAGTCAAAAATTCAGGTTCAAATGTAATTTCCAGGGCTATAGGTAGTTTAAGAGAAATTTTGCACAATAGGATGTAATATTAATGTTTGAGGCGTAGCTAGGTAAAAAGGTATGTGAAAGAGTAAGAGGAAGGTCACAAAAAGGTTACAAATGTCAGGTTTAAAATGCAAAGAGCATAAATACAATAGGCAGAACACTAGAAGAATTAACGATGAGAGTATGGGACAAATGTATAACAGGTGAGAATAAAAAAAAAATTAAAGAACAAAAAGGAGAATGAATAGTGGAAGAGGTAAAGATGGAAGGAAAGAGCTAGAAGATAGTGGTGACGGAAAAAATACACGTTCAGGAGGAGAATACGGAACGGTAATTGATTGCGTGATAGTGTACAACAAGGCAATAAAGAAGTTTAAGAAACTAGAGGTAGAAAATGATATAGATTCGGATCATTTTCCCATAATAGTGACACTTGATGGAAAAAACGTAAAAGCGACATGGATTAAAAGGAAGAAAAGGTTAAAAAAGCAGAAATAGGGGATTGGTCAATTTCAGGAAAATAACAGTTTAATGAAAAGATTAGGAATAGCAAAATGGGAGAGGGGAATTTGAAAGAGGATATGGAAATAATAATAAGAAAAATGAACAGAGTATTAGAGTGCACAAGCAAAAAAGAAGTTAGTGAAGGAGGGAGTAGAAGTGGATGAAATGAGGAATGTAAAAAGAAAAACGGGTTTCGAATATAGTAAATGAAAAGAGAAAAAGAAGGAAACGAGTGAACTAGGATATTGAGCTGCTCGAAAGAGAAAATTTTTTGTTGGTTTTGCTACGATGGGTAAAGAGGAAAGTTAGAAGAGGCGGCAAATATGGTAGGTAAACAGATAAGAAAAAGAAAATAACAAGAGAAGCAATAGTCAAGGTGTTAGAAATTATAATAGATTGGAAGGTGCCTGGTATAGGTGTAGGAATGGGCAGGGACAATGTGCAATAGAGTATGCAGAGGTCCCTAGAGCTATGAAAAGAAGAAAAAGTGGTATCCATACTGGAGAGAGGCTAAGTAAAGATTATTCAAGATGAAAGGGTAGTGACGCAAATGCCAAATTTGCATGAAGTTTTTGTAACTGTTTCATTTGCGAGATTAGAGGAAGAAGCAGAGGAAAAGAAGAGCCACTAAATCAGGCAGAGCTTAGAAAAGGAATAAGAATGATGGACAATATATATAAATATATATATATATATATATGCTGAATCACCTAACAAATAAAAGGATTAAAAGAGAGAAAGGGTCAATGATTGTAAAGGTACGAGAGAGCAATAGTACGGCAGGGATTTATAAAGAGAGAGGGTCTAAAATTTTTAGAGACAAAAAGCAGGGTACAGGTATCATAACAAGTAGAAGATAATTTCTGGTCAGTGAGAGGTGTAAGGCAAGGATGTTGTTAGAGCCTACTTTTGTTTTATACATTAATTTAAGGAGAAGAAAACATATATACACTGGTATACGGGGACGATATAGTGTTGACGGCAGAGAATAAAGAAGGGATGGCGGGCTTGATTATAGGATTGGGGAAATATATAGATGGGAAACAGCTAACTTTACATGCAGAAAAAACAAAGACTTTCAGGTTTAAAAAAGGAAAGGAAAGAAGGAAATAATGGCAATGAAACAGATATAGGGCATAGAAAAATGAAGGTTTAAAAAATATTGAAGGAGAAAAATTTGGTTATTTGTTGCGCTTCTATGTCCGGTATTAAGTTATGGTTCAGAGATATGGGGATGCAAGGAAAGAAAAGAAATTAAGAGTTTACAATAAAGGTGTATAAGGTGGATGCTAGCGATAGACTGGCGAACATATGGTAAGAGAAAAAGCGCAAATAGATAATTAAGCGCTAGAGCGGAAAAGAGGTCATTGCAGTTTGAGGGCGATAGAATTAACAAGATGTGAAGATGAAAGAAGAGCGTTTTTTATAGTGCTAAAGTTATAGGAGAGAGGAGTGGAGTAAGCTATGAAGAATTGGAGAGCAGGTGCAGAGAAAGACAATTAATAGAAAATTGGGTGATGATTGAGGAATCAAAATATAATAAGTGGCATAAGATGATAAGAAAGGAAGAAGTACTTAAGTATATAAAAAAGGAATGGGGAGTAAGAAGAAGAGCCAGAATAGCAAAATTTATATCAAAAACGTGACAAGGAAAGAAATATATTAGAAAAAGAGAGAGGATAGAAAGTGCAGAATATGTAAGTGGGAGAAGAAAACATAGGAGCATATATAGAAAGGATATAGGAGATAAATGAAAGATAAAGAAAGTTGGCAAGAGAATATGGTAAAGATTCTAGCGAAGGGTGGATTGGGTGAGGAGCGAATAAAAGCGTTGAAAGGAACTAAAGAAGCGAATGAGAAATAATAAAAGTATGGATGTCAACAAATGGCAAAATTGAGGTAAGAAAGAAGTGAAAGAAAAAGGAAACGGAAGCATCCTGAAGCATGGATAAGTGGTACTTAACCTACGGCTGAGATAACCATATAAAAAAAGAGCGGGATGTATCTGAATTAAATTTCCAAATTACATCGAGATTATGTTTTAATTATTTAGCGATGTATTATAGTAAGTTGTTATTTTTTTTATTATTGTAAAATTTAAATAAAGGTAATTTATTAATTATTTTTAAGAAACTAAATATCGGATCAGAATATAATTTAAAAAATGATAGGTAATAATCTTCTAATTATTTTGCAATGTACTTTAATACGCTATTATTTTTCTACTGAAATGTTATTAAAAGTACTGCCAGGTCAAATTTTCTTTGAGAATTACACCACTGAAAATTATACATTTCACGAACGTGAAGAAACAAGGCTGATTGCTGGATAACTAGTGGAGAACGAATTGGACATCTAACAGCAAAAGGTTGTGCGATCTTCTGTGTTCGTGCGGGTCTAGCCGTCGCCTTCACACAATATAAATTAGACTAAAGGCTATTATTATTTGCTTATTTTACCAAAGGAGGCTCATAAGAATCATCCTCGGGTTCAAATTCAATTTCAATAGGAGCATCAGCGTGCGCATCAACTGTGTTCAAAAGCAATTCCCTGTTTTTAGATGAAACTCTTCTATGAAGCCCTATTTATGTAAACAAATTGATAAAGTTATTTCTTTGCAGTTAGACAATATGATTTCATAACGAAAATTTGTGTGATAAAATATTTTCTTAATACTAACACTGATTTGATTCGAACGTTTTAAAGTTAACATTGCCTAAAGTAGAAGCATGCGCTGATTCGTTCAAGTTTGATTCGTTTGTATTTTAAATTTCGCATGGAGTAGTGAAAGCTTGTTCAGTTTTTCCTTCTTTTATCTTCAAAAAAAACACAGTTTCAAACTGAACAACTTTTAATTAAGAGGCTTAAGAAACTAATAGATTATAATTTAAATCCTTAGGCATTACGTGCAACCTGAAAATGTAAAGCATTTGAATTGTACAAAACGAATAATTTGTACTTGAACTTAGTATACCGATTGTAAATATTCTTTATAATTCTTTATAAATTTACTTTTTTGCTCTGCAAGTTTAAGCATATCGCAAATGTCTTTGTTGCTTAGAAGATAAAATGATTCATCATCGATTTTGTTCTCTAAAATTGAACATTTAACAGGAGCGAAGGTGATAAATATATCAAAAGCCATACCTTTATTGCGACCTGGCAAAAAATAAAATACAATCACAATATAAAAATGCGTAATAATAGAAATTTACAAACGCATAATTTTTTTGAAAGGCCTATCGATGACATTATGTGTGGAATATGACATCGTTTAAATCGCCGCCACCGCTGCGCTAAGTGGCTCGCAACCCGGAGGCCCCATTTTCCATGACCATGGCGCATACATCGGGCTGAATTTTAGCGATGGAACAGATTATTCTGACTTCGAAATCACCGGCTGTTTGCGGCTTTTTGGCATAGACCTGCGACTTAAGAAAACTCCACAAGAAAAAGTCTAACGGGGTCAAATCAACCATCTCGGTGGCCAATTCACGTTGCCTCCGCGTGAGCTAACCATGCCCTCAAATCGCTCGTACAGAATGTCCATTGTGGAATAAGCTGTGTGGCACGTAGCGCCGTCCTGTTGGAATCACCAACTTTCTGTGGATGCATTGCCACTTGGTAGACCTCGCATTAGTATCGTACCAAATTCGGCTATTTTGCTTGTTTACGTATCCGTTCATCCATGTAAACCGTAAAATGTGCGCGACGTGCGCATCGTTGCCACAATAGAACACTCATTTTCATAATAAAGTTGTATTACTTGCACGTGTTGTTCGACGCTGTAACATGATGATTTATCTTAAGTACCCAAAAAATAAACAACAGATTTGACATAAATAGCCTCAAAAACTTTGCCGCTATAAACTGTCAAAATCTACCCGTGCCTATTGGAAAACCCTTTAATAGATAATCGCGGCTTTGCACGAGTAAGCAACTAAAAAACTAATAAAAACCTTTTATCTACAACCCACATTGCTATAAATTCAGACTTTATTCTAAAGCAGAACAAGAAAAGAAACGTTTGTTGATTCTATATTCTATTAAAGATTTACCTTGATTTAAGGTAATTACTCAATTCTATACCTGAACATCCCCTTCGACGGTTTTACCATTTTCATTTGGGTTGTATCTAGTCGTTCGAAAATTCCGGACTAGCCAAGCTTATGAAAATACTTCACGACTTATCCTGAATTTGGGGACGAGACACATTGATAAAATAGAAAATTTACGAAGCTCGTAGCAAGGGCCACGGATAACTGCCGAGTGAAAAACATTCGGCTTTGTAAAATACTTTTCATGCAACGCGAATAATAATGAAAAGCTTTTCCTTTGAGCTCATTCTTCAAACACTAATATATTCTGTTTGGTTTAATGAATTTTTATCATTTTTTCAGGTAAATTTAATTCCTTCTTCAAAGATTCACCTACTTTGAAAGGATTTGAAACTAACAGAATTGGCAGGTTTAAAAATAGTCTTTTTTGAAGGGATAATTCTAAAAACTATTGTATTTACTGGAAAGAACTGATTAAAAAAAAATCAACATAATCAAGAATATTTTCCCTTTTGAAAAATAACATAATTAATAATTAATTTGTGAAACTTATAAGTATAATTAAATTTTTGCTTTCTAAAATTTGTCATTTTGTCCTTACCATGCAATACTTTGAATGTAAATTTGAAACTGCACTCTTCAATACTCTCAAACTCAAATTAAAAATAACACTCAAAATTTGAGCGCCTAAAATATTTTACATTTAAAAATGGGGAAGATGTATTTCCAGTCATCAATCATCTACGAGGAGTGTTCAAAAAGTAAGGTGACTTTTCAATTTTCGCGGGCTACGTACATTTAAGTTTTGAATTTTTTGTTTTGTTGTG
>JAUELO010453440.1:0-12989 GCA_032357855.1 Amphibolips quercusostensackenii | reverse complement strand
ATCAAAACAGTTCGAATCATCTACTTTATAGGGGATCTCTCCAATATCGCTTTCACAGACTATTTTTGGACCGTCGGCAGCCCGTGATAAATGAATTCAATGTCAGGTACTGAATAGAATTTTCATATTTGAAAAGAAAAGTAAGCGAGAAAAGGAGACAGATAGTAAACGAATAGTTGGGTGAGGCATGTATTGACATAATTGATTACGTTCAAGTTATAGAATTTCGTATGAACTGGAACTTTACCCTTTACGCGACCGTGCCGACGGTAAAAAATTGTGTTCGCTGCTTTCTCTCTATCTTTCTTACGGCAAATAGAGAATAGCGGTATTTTAAGAGGGCATATGTAATTACTTGTTAAAGAAATCAAAAGGGATGAAAATAGTAATAATTTTACGTGCCTAATTGCTAGAAAAAGCGGAATATAAAATTATATTAATGTTTCTAGCAAAGATCGTCCACAATTTATTTAAAAACAAAAATACTTTTGCCAGTAAGAACTAGTAAAGTAATATCGAGCGACAAGAATTCTAATGAAGGGAGAAGAACGCGGAAACCCATAAACAAGTAACAAATAAAATGCTGGTGCAAATTTTCAATGGCAAATGCCTTTTTTAAAAGAAATGGGAAGAATGTGTAGAAAAGGTAAAATTTTCCTGAATCCTCTTTATCCGCTGTTCAAAGAGTTCCTATTTTTTCCGCCTAGTGCTGCTTGATGGACTAGTAAAGTAAAGTAATATCGAGCGACAAGAACTCTAATGAAGGGAGAAGAACGAGGAAACCCATAAACAAGTAACAAATAAAATGCTGGTGATTATCTTTTCGCCTTAATATTATTCGGCGGTTTGACCTTCAGGGCTTATTCATTCACAATGTTAAATATGCAAATTATTCAGGATATTTACAAAAGTGGGTCGTGAGACTCCTTGCAACCTGCTAGCCCTCTCTCGCATTCGGGTTGTTCCACTATTGCACTCCATACCGGCTTAATAAGTGTTAATATTCTCTCTTCAAGGATGGCAGTAAATAGCTTGTAGCTGATGTTTGAACAAACTAAGCCTATATTTCTTCAGACTTAAAAAATCTCTGGTCTTAGGGATCAGTACCTTTCCTCCTTCTACTAACCATTGCGGGACGGGTTCCTCTCCGTTCAAGAAATTAGTAAATATACGAGCCAGATGTTGGTGCGTATAAGTGAACTTCTTTCAAAAATGTTATTAATTCTATCCGCCCTAGCGCTGAAAAGTTCTTAGTTCTAGCGATGACTTTCTTCACTTCTTCAGCAGTAATTCGTAGATACTCCTTCTCTAGACGTTGCATCCGGTGCCTTTGGCAAAAGTGAGTGAGTAGTGATATATCTAAAGCGTCTTGATTTATCTGATAAGTATCTCCATACACTTGCTGACAGAAGACTTGAATCTCTTCTCGACTGGGCAAATTTTCAATGGCAAATGCCTTTTTTAAAAGAAATGGGAAGGATGTGTAGAAAAGGTAAAATTTTCCTGAATTCTCTTTATCCGCTGTTCAAAGAGTTCCTATTTTTCCCGTCTAGTGCTGCTTGATGGTCAGCAATTTATACTTGTTCTGTGTATGATTTTCTTTCCATAAGCTATGAGCAAGCACCCTAATTTTTGGAGTGGATTTTTTATTTGATGTTATGTAGCAAATCACGCATCAAACATTTGAAGCATGTCGTCCCGCTATTCAATTTTTGAACTGAAGCTCTACAAAACGTTCGCGAGTTCAACTAAGGCGTACTGAAGTATCATTACTTCGATTGTCGCTAAGCAGGAAGACCGCCTTCTCGAAAACCACATAGTACAGAGTTCAGAAATTAACATCTTTGGAGAGCAAATCGTGGAGAGCAATATTCGCTTCAGCTAATTTGTCTATCCTAAAAAAAGGCTTCTAGATGCATTTTTAAACTCCTAGTTCTGATGCTGGCATTATGGGATATCTGCAAAGGTGGTCTTACTTGAACGGGTTTTTTTTGCTGAAGAATGTTGCTCTTCTTCTTGATGATTAAGAGCTTCATATCCTTTTCGGCGTTAAAAGGATGCCTCATCTCTTAGATACTGAAGCGACGTGTAAGCATATTCCGGGTGCATATTGACCCAATGTTCGTGTAACCTCAGCATATATCCCCTTCGCGCCGGCAATCTTCCTTGTTAACAGGTGAGCATGTTTCTCCTGAGTTGGTCTCACCATTTAAAACTATGTTTTCGCATTTGTCCGGGGTAATTGCCTAGTCGTTGCCTCAGTTTGAACTTATTTCCACTCACAACTGAACCATGGCTTCCATCCGAAAGAGGCTAACTGTGAGTGGCACTGCGCGATACTCTTAGCGCAACCGCATAATTCTTTGCATCGGGGTACTACAACGGTAAAACTTATTGTACCATATCTTAAAATTCAACTATCTCCCACAAGGTCAGTCTTTATCAGAAAGGTCATTTACGTTATCCTAAATGTAAAAACCTTAATACTTTGAAATATAAATCAGGTCATCAATGACAAGCGCTCACAGGGAAGATAAAAGAACTCCTCTCTGAGGGCATCCTCTTGAAACTTTGACCTTAACTTCATTACTATGTAGTGTAGTATGTACCGTTCTGCTTTATAACATGGCGTGCATCAAACTACTTACTGTTTTACTAGCTCCGTGTCACTAAATGCTCATCTATGCTTAGAAACGCTGCAATGTGAAGGTCTACTAACTTGTGTAGTGTTTTCTGCATGAATGAGTTGAAGTTCAACAGTCTAAAGAATTTTGCCTCATAGTAGGTATCCATACCAGGCTTTGAAATAAAGATTGCTTTGACCTTTTTCCATGCCACTAGGATCTTTTCCATTGCTTAGCATGCCTGAAGGATTATGCACAATGGAAATAGCAAGGACTGCATTTCTTCTTGAATTAATGCAGGAAATATGTTACATCTCCTTGCGGCTTCAATTAGGTGAATCATCTTTTTGTTCTAGCTTTTAAAGTTAAGCCTTTTGCGGGCTGTAATTTATGGGTCGCCTCCTCAGTCGTATAGTCGAAATCCGAGTCCTGGAAGTATTTCCTCATATTTTGCTCTCGGATTTCATTGGTCGTCCATAAGTACCTTATGGAATTTTTCATCTGATTGTCATATCTTGCTAAGGTTGCCCTGGACAAGTCTCAGTTCCCACTCTTTTTGACCTTGTTGAAAATTCATCTAGTATCTTTTTTTTGGTCTTAAAGACTAGGATTTCACTAGGGTGCATGCATGTATGTTATTTTACTTCGAGAAGGACAATTGTCTTCATACGCTTTATTTATATCCTTTTACAAGATGCGAACAGAAAATTCAATCTTTTCAATAGACTTGATTCTGCCGTCCATAGTGCTCAGTAAACTATCGAGATCGTCCCGTAAAGTACCCCAGTCAGTTGATTTAGGGTTTCTATAGCTTTATGTCTTAAGTCTGTCGGCTGTAAAGAAGACTCATATCTGTTATGATCTAATAGGGATGTATCGGACGACACGTATCATCCCTTGAACGTTTTGCAATACTTATCGATCCTAAGGTTTAATCAATTATCTTATGAAATCTAACCGTCGCGAACTTAGGTATATCACCCTGAATCTATAAGGTTGAATGCGTAGTTAAATAGTCATCTGATGAAAACGCACCCCTGTTGTTGGTGTTCTCACTACCTTAAGTCAAATTATGTGCGCTAGCATTACATGCAATAAGCAATGGCCATTCTTTAACGCAGCAGTAGTCCACCAGGTTTCTTCACTTCTCAGATATTCGTGGGACCTGGGAGTCAGATGTTAGGTATGCCGAGCATATCATTATAGCTTGTCGCCTAGCTCCTATATGATAATCGTACATTATTGCTACCAAGTTTATGGAACAAAACCTTAGTAAACCAATACATTGAATATCACTACTGACATAAAGAGCTGTTGCAGGTGTTTCAACGGATCTATCATAAATAACTGACCCGCTGTCATTACTTATGCCTCTAACTTTCGCCTTGTAGGACCATGGACCTTCCATTAAGACAAAAGCCGTTTGTTCTATTATCAAACGAATGCTAAAGATAGTAGACACTCCTTCAGCTTTCTCCTCCATATCCTCCAAAAAACAGATCCTGAGCTTTGCTTTCGGGTGCAGTTTTGGTTTTTAAGAGTATCTTTATGTTCATCATCTTCAAACTATAGGGCAGCCTGCAATCGATTTTCAAGTCATGAAGGCTAATTAACCTTGATTAGCCTTCCTGACGTTGATAACATTCGATCCTTTTGTCTTCAAGGACGGATTTGAGAGGTATTTGTTGTTAATCACTTTGATCTGAGCTCCTGTCTAAGATTGGAATTCTCCAGCAGCTTCAATGAGCCACGTTTAGGACACTTCTTCCAAATAGATGACGATAAAAGCATGATTCTTGAAGCAGCAATCTTTAAATCTTTAGATGACTTCTCCAGGTTGCACGGCATTGATTTTTCTTTCCAATGCCGATTTAATTGCCTTGATCTTGTCGTTATTGAGTTTAGTTGTATGGAAACCCTCGGTGGCTATGACTATTTTCAGGTGACTTTGGAAAGCATGTCTATAAGAGACTTATGAATCTCTCAGCCGCACCATCTTCTGCCCACTCACTCCCTATTTAATTGGTTATTGTGGTCGACTGCTTTAACGATCGGCGTCTCAACCTCTTCTTTGCAGACCCTGATAGTTTAACTCATCACGGTTTTATTACTTGATTTGATCACCCGGCATCAACGTCGCACATAGGTCTACCTAAGTCCCTACCTTCCGCTTTGTCAGGGTCACTCCCAGACGGTTTCTTACTTAGAGATTCCGAAGTATGCTCTAGGTTTTTTTCGTCTGATTCCATCTTCTAGAAAGATGTTTTTTCCGGCGTGGTCTTTTCTGACTCGTCCTGGGTGCTCTTTTTGTTTGGAAATAAACCCAATTTGTTCCTACAAGTAGCTTAGGAAATATTTGGTCAATCCTTACAGAGTCCCGCTTGTGGAGAAAAGGCATATTACTCTAAAAGTTTTCAAGGTTTCCCAGAATCTACGTTTTAAGATACGATTCCTTAGGTTTTTTTATTCGATTCCATCCCTGGACCATTGTCCGCGACTACTTGTTTAGTTTTGCAACTATATTGAGCAAATACACTTGGTACAGTGACCCTCTATCCACAATCCGATATTGTTGTCTATATTCACTGGTAAAAGTTACTAGTAAAAATAACAAATTAAAACCGCTTATTCAGGCATTAAATAACTATATCCTACTTTTTATTTAATCATTTTCGTATTCAAATAAAAACTTTAGAGCTTTTGATACTTTTTTATTGGAAAGTTACCCTGCAGTTACCTGCAACGTGATTTAGTGGGCAAATATAATTCATTCTATAAAAAAATCCTAAATTTAGATTTTGTTTATAATATTGTTAATGAAAGTGAAATTTGCGAGTTTTTTAAATTTGTAAACGAAAATTGTTTATAAAATTAATAATTCTTGCAAATTTATAAAACAACATGGAAAAGAGTCATCGAAACGACAATCTTAGTTAACACCGTAAACAAATTGTATCTATTCCTTGAAAAATAGCCAAACTCTAGATATTTTTATGAAAATTGTTTCACTAATTAATAGTTATTGCAAATATGGAAAGTAATGTATGTAAGTCTTTTTGGAAATGCATACTTTGTTGCTTCCGTATACAAGTTGAGCCTATTCCTTTAAAAAAATCCAAAATCTGAATATGTTCATGGAAATTGTTTAAATTATTATTATTAATTATGAACTTGCAAAGTATCTTAGGAAGGAGTCATCCAAAAAAACATTCTCATTTGACTTCGTGAACAAATTGAGCCTATTCGTTTGCAAATAGATAAACTACTAATTTATTGCATCAAATTTCTAAATAAATAATAATATCTAGGAATTTAAAAAGTATCTCAGAAAAACGTCAGCGGAAGGATATTAATTGTTAATTCTGTGAACAAATGTAGTCTATTCGTTAAGAAATAGCCGAACTCTGAGTTGTTTTATGGGAATTATTTCTATAATTAGGAATTTTTATAAATTTACAAAGCAAAATGGAAAAGAGTCATCGAAAAGATAATCTTAATTGACTTCCTAAACCAATGGTGCGTATTTCTTAAAAATTTCCCAAACTCTAAATATGTTTATAGAACATTTTTAAATAATTAATAATTATTCTACATTTGCAAAGTAACGTAGGAAAGACTTATTGTTAATACATTCTTTGTTGATTCCGTAAACAAATTGAGCCTATTCGTCAAAAAATAACCAAACTCTAAATTTTTTCATGAAAATGGTTTAATTAATTAATCATTCATGTAAATTTACAGAAGCAATATAGAAAAGAGTCATCAGAAAGACAATCTTAGTTTCTTCCCTAAACAAATTGTGCTTATTACTTGAAAAATTGCCAAACTCTGAATATTTTTTCAGAAAATGTTTAAATAATTTATAATTATTGTAAATTTGCATAGTATTATATGAAAGAGTTATTACAAAAACATTATTTATTGATTCCTCAAACAAATTGAGCCTTTTTGTTGAAACATGGCTAAACTCTTAATTCTTCAATTATAATTGTATAAATAATGAATAATTCCTGTAAATTCACAAAGCAACATAGATAAGAGTCATCGGAAAGACATTCTTAGTTGACACCGTAGACAAACTGTGTCTATTCTTCGAAAAATGGCCAAACACCGAAGATCTTTATGAATATTGTTAATATAATTGATGATTATTACAGTTTTGTAAGGTATCGTATAAGAGATTGGTTGGAAATACATTCCTTCTTGATTCCCTAAACTACTAATTGATCCATTTCGTTGAAAAATTTCCAAGCTCCTAATTTGTTTCTGAAAATTATTTACATAATTTATAATTCTTGAAAATTTGCAAACTATCATACAAAAAAGTAATTGAAGAGATAATCTCTGTTAATTCTGTAAAATAATTAAGCTTATTTGTTAAAAATAGCCAAACTTAAAATTTTTTTTCATGGAAATCGCTTAATTTGTTACACAAAATCACAAAAAATGTGGGTTGTGCGAGTGATCAGAGTATGGTATCTATACGTATTTTGGGGTGCCCTTGGTCAATTCTTCTGAAGACGAGAATCAGTTTGGCGGCCCGAAGTCGATTCAAGAGACCCGTGTCCCTACAGTCCTCCTTTCCCTCTCTACTCAACACTTTCCTTCTTAACTTTCAATGATTTTACGCAAGTATCAACTGTCATTTTTTCTTCACTTTTCCTAGGCTTAAGACTGGCATCTTTTACTGTATAAGTAGATTTTTTATGCTGGCGTGTTTAAAAATGTAGAAAAATATGCATTGTCACTAATAATTATAAAGAAGTGATAATTACAGTACTAATAATAATATACTATTTAATAAAGTATGAATTATTAAGCTAGAAAAAGCTTTCGTCAATTCTATTAATACTTTACTAAAAAAATAAATAGAAAATTAATAATTGAGCTAGTGAAAGCTGTCGTCAATTCTATAAATAATTGAGCGATAACTTTAAAAATGCATTGCTAAAAAATAAATAAATAGGCTAATGAAAGCTGTCAAGTAAAATAAATTTTGAAATAAAGTGCATATTTTTCTATGTATATTTATATTACTTTAAGCCAAGATTTAGGTGGAGTAGGGGCAGAAACGACGAGATAAAACTCAACTAGGGCAAAAGTGACCACGGTCCGCAACTCGAAACGGCCATCAGGATTATTGAAAGGAAGGGACTAAACCTACTCAGATGTAGCAGGAAATGTATGACCTAAATAAGCAAAGTTTTGACTGTTTTTGTCAAGTGCTTTAACGAATTTTTTCATCAATTTAAGCTTTATACGAAGGGGCGGCAGAAGTATTTTTGCAGGATAGACAAGTGGTTCGTGTATAACTTTGTGTGAACCTAGAAGCAACTCCGATCTTGGTGTATAATCAATCGGCTTATAATGATTTTTCCTATCTCTACTATCCCAGAGACATAAATAGCATCGGAATTTAGTGAAGCTCGATTGTTGCTCAAGAATCATAGACAGAATCTTGAGGTCTCCACAAATCTGCCAGTTATGCTCTTCATATATAATATTCTTCAGGACTGCTGCAATATTAACATATTCCTCTTTTAATACTGTTAAGTGCACTACCGGTATCGGTGCATATTTATTTGTATTATGGAGCAACACTGCTTTTAAACTACGTTTTCATGAATCTATAAAAAGTTTCCATTCTTCAGCTCTGTACGAATCTGTCTTTAGTTCATTTATCCAGCATTTTATATCGGTACAATAATCTAGATCTGCATCCCGCGATGAATACTTTCTGAACTCCTTATCTTTATCCCGGTAGAAAGTGAATTTCGTTTTACTGGATAGCAAGTTCTTCTTTTTTAACCTTAAGCTAGAAACTCGGCTCTATCTTCCGATAACCCTAAATCCGTAATCAAATCATTAAGTTCTTCTTGTAAGAAGGTTTGTGGTACAGAATGGTTTTAATCAGATGGAATGTAATCATCATCGTATACAGAACTTGTTGCATCATCCGCTTCGTAACATTTCTCGTACACTTGTTCTGAATAGTCTTCACTTTCCACTTTACTGATAGATGCAATGATTTCAGATTTAGCTTCTGCCATGTTCTCGGCATTATCAGGTAGAAGCGTCGGCTTTGTTACCCTAAAAAAATTTGCGTAAACTATTTGAAAAATATTGTAATTATTAAATCCTGCAACATTTGTCATACAGAAATAGCAAACTTCTCCGCCTTCTGGTTGTATCTATTTAACCCTTGTGACGGCAAGCTAAAATCGCGACGTTGAAAGGAAAGCCGGGCCTCTCAGGCCCGTTGAAATTCAAACCTCTTTTTCCAGAAAGGGTATAGAAAAACCAAAGAAGTTTGATCATTTTTATTTATAATTTCAACCTTTTCGCGGTAATACAATGATTTTTCTGTTTGAAGTTATTGATGTATGTGGAAAAAAGTTAAAAGCGTTTAAGCTAGAAAAATTATATAACACACGCGAGCAGCAAATGTGCGAGGGTGGATCAAATATAAACTAAACTTTCTCGCTGTAAACCACAGAAGATGATGTACGGTAGTAAGGCTTTCTGGGGATGGTGTGATAAATGTTAAGAGTTGGACCGTAGCCCGAAAGCTATGTCGAGTCAGCAGAGGAGTCTGCAAGAATATGACTGAGAATGAAATTCATCCATCCGTTGCGCAAAGGGTTATTATGATATTCCTAAGGAAGAAAGGGATCCGTCCAGCTAAAACTCTCAAAATATTGTGTAAATAGTTCGGAGAGTCCACCCTGTCAAAGGTCCAGGTGTGTTTTTAGCATAAAACTTTCTCTAAAGAACGAGAGAAGCTTGAAAAAGAGAGATAAGACCGCTGTTCCAAAAAGAGTATGAGCCAACGAAACATTTACGCGATTCGCGTCCTTATGCAGAACGAACGTCGTATCATTATCGCTGAAATTTCTGCTGAACTTGAAGTCAGTTATGGCTGTGCTTAAGACATCATTATCTGACAGGTATTAGGCCTGCTTACCACATGAAAAGACGATGCCGACACAGAAATACAGAAGTGTATTTTGATTGTAGGTAATTTTTATGTAGATAAAATTGAATTTTTCGCATCAAAACAATGAAAGATTTGATAGAGTTTACATGGTAACCATTTCCAATGTAGTGGGTAGATCCTAATACGTGAAGGTCATTTTTTCTGTTGGTAAAGATAACTCTGAAATCGCTAGAAAGATTATAAATTGTTTTTTTCTGAGAGTTGACAAAGGACGTGATTTTGCTCTACGACAACGCCAGACCACACACAGCAAATATAACGTGTCAAAAATTGGATGAAATTTTCTGGACTACACTAAAACACTCTGCCTACAGTCCACACGTAAGTCCATGTGCCTACCTCATGTTTAGATCTATGAAAGAAGCATTGGAATAGCAGCAATTTGTGGAACATGAAGGGGTAGAGGTTTCCATGTGCAAATGGCTCAATGGCTCAATGGCTCATTACACGCCTGTCTTCTTTTTATAAAGAGGGCATCAAGAAACTTCCAATCAGGCGGTCAAAGTGTGTTTCCAAAAGCGGATATTATGTGGAAAAATCATATCACTCCTTTGTATTCTTCTTTCATATCAATAAAGTTTCATAAACAAAATCTCATTTATATTTGATTCTCCAGCGTATTTTAGCCAAAAAAGAATAAATCCCTCAAAAAAGTAAAAAATTATCTGTAGAAACTGGAATCTATTCTCAAAACTATTTTTTTGATGTAAAAATGAGCGATATGAATACTCTTTTCATCACGGTAGTCATAGTTGATGTTACAATGAGCAGCGGGCCTGCCAGGCCCGGCTTTCCTTTTTGTGAATGTAAAAAATATATACGTAACCGTGGAGTACTTAAAAGATGGAATTTTCACAATACCCAATTTTTTGAATGTTTTTTTATGCCTTTTTGATGTTTAATTGCAAAATTAAAACCTATGAAAAGGAAAAATGAAAAATTTAGCATTCAACATGTAAATTTAGGACTTTAAAAGTGTAATAATTCAAAATTACCGAAAATATTCATTTACTGATGAATCAATTTCCAATAGTTTAATTTTTACCTTTTTTTATTTCAAATTCAAATTTTAATTTTTAATTTCAAATCTGTCTTTAGAATTATTATTCATTCTTGAAATTGTCCAATAAAATATTTTTTAATTTCAAATTATTTATTTGTTTAAATCTTCTACTAAAATTAAAATAAAGAATACAGAACGAAATTTCTGTCATATAATTTCATTTTTTGAAAGTTTACAATTTAAGCTTTTCAAATTGAAATTGCTTTCTATTTACATCTAAAATTATTAAATTCAAAACAGTCAATCAAGGCTTTTAAAATGAAATTTTTGAATAATTAACAGTCAAATGCTCCTGACATTTTGAATAATTATTTGAATTTGAATTTGAAACTGCAATATTGTGAAATTTAAAATTTGAAATCTCCAAGAATTAATCTAAAAATAAATTTAGGAAAAAACTTTATTTCAAGGCCTGAAAGATTTAAATTGTGTTAGAAATGCGCATTCAAAAATTTAATTTTTAATAAAAATTATAGACATTTTAAAGACGATAAATATATTATTAAGAAGTATCATATCATGTACATAGTATATCAAGTGACATTCAAAACCACTGGATATATTTTATTACTAAACAATGTGATTTCTTTTAAAAAAACTCACTGTCATTTTCACCGTTCAAAACTGCAGATTTTCCAATATTGCGAGAAACATTGTGAACGTTCAAAGATTAATTATTCTAAGCACTTTGAAAATGATATGTTTTCTAGTTGAGAAATTTCAAAAAATACAAACTGTTTCATTTCAACCACGTGGTTGAAACTTGAACTATATAACTTTGTTCAAAATTCATTTTTTAAAGATTCACCTTTTTGCCTGAAAATTTAACTTTATATAATTTTTTTTTCTTTTTGGTTAAAAATTAATTTTTTTTCTAAAAATTTCGTTATTCAATTTTTAGTTACAAATTTATTCTTTATAAGTTGAAAATTCAAATATTTGATAGCAAGTTAATGTACTTTGTTGAAAACTCGACTTTTTGTTTAGAAAATTAAGTTTTTTTGTTGAAACATTATCTTTTTGGTTGGAAATTATACTATTTTATGGAAAGCTTATCTTTTGATTAAAAATGCAAATAAATGATTGGTTGAAAATGTATTTCCTTTGATTAAGGATTTAAATTTTTTATTGGAAATTGGTCCTTTTTTATTTAATTCAGATGTTTTTGATTTAAATAAAAATCTTTTCTTGCTTAAAATATCAATCATTACATTTTTCGTTCAGAACTCATATTTTTTCGTTGAAAATTCAACTACTTGAGAAAGCATCAGCGATTTTTTAAATTAGACAACAACATATTTTTAAAATACAGTGACAAATCAGGCAAATCAAATTTTGTACTTCAAATGGTAATTTTTCTATCTTGAAAAGGGGAGGGGAAAATTCTGTGGCACCCTACGCCTTTCCCAGCTTTATGATTTTTTTTACGAAAATTGTCAGAATTATTTTATTTGGAAATTTATGATCAAAAAGTCTTTTCAATTCATGCATCAACCTTGAATTATGTTTGAGAAAAAAAGTTTTCTGTTTAAAACAGATCATTCAAATATTACAAATGGGCATAACTGCCTTACTTTTCAAAAAATTTGATTAATATTATAGTTAAATCAGTTTGCCTCGAATCAAGGAATCCTTTCCGTTATTGCATAAATTTTGAATTATGTTAATAAAAAAAATTTAATATAAAAACCGTTTTTTTAAATATTATACATTACCATAGCTTCCTTACTGTTCAATAAAATGTATTAATATTATAGATTAATCGATTCGTCTCGAATCAAAAATCTTTCGTATTCTTACATAAACTTTAAATTATGAAAATGAGAAAATTTCTACTATAAAAATCGATTTTTAATATAATATAAATAGTGACAACTTCCTTACTCTTTGATAAAATGTATTAATATTATAGGTCAATCGATTCGCCTCGAACCCAGGAATCTTCTATATTCTTGCATAAGCTTTGAATTATGTTAATGCAAAAAGTTTTATTATAAAAACCGTATTTTCAAACATTATGCGTTACCGTACTTTCCGTACTCTGCAATAAAATGTATAAATATTATAAGTCAATCGATTCGTCTTGAATCAACACATCTTTTATATTTTCACATCAACTTTAAATTATGAAAGAGAAATTTTTACTATAAAAATCGATTTTCAATATAATATAAATAGCGATAACTTCCTTACTTTTTAAAAAATGTATTAATATTATAGGTCTATCAATTCGTCTCGAACCAAGGAATCTTTTATGTTCTTGCATCAATTTTTAATTATGTTGAAGAAAAAGTTTTACTATAAA
>JAUELO010453431.1:0-12989 GCA_032357855.1 Amphibolips quercusostensackenii | reverse complement strand
TCCTTTCTAACCACCTTCTTTTTCTCTTCACATTCTTCATCCCATCCACTATTTAACTGTATTTAACTTTTTTGTAGAATTATCGTCTTTGGCTTGGAAATTCAACAATTGTGTAGAAAATTTAACTATAAGTTGCAAAATTAAATTGTTTTGTAAAAAATTCTTTTTTTTGGATTGAAAATTAATTATTCTTAAAAAAAGTAATCTTCTTGGTAAAAAAGTAATTTTTTGGGTAAAAAGTAATCTTCTAGGTAAAAATTCAACTATTTGGTTGAAGAATTATGTATTTTGTTAAAAATTCTACTTTTCTGATAAAAAATTATTCTTTTTAGTTCAAAATATTTGATTAAATATATTTTATTAAAATAAATTTAAAAAAAAGACTAAAAATATTAAATTTAAAAAAAATAATTAAAATATTAAATATTAAATATTAAAAGATTAAAAATATTTTATTCTATTTCATTAAAAGCGTTTTTTTCTAATTCGCATTTTCTGTTTGAAAATTAATCTTTGTGGTTGAAAATTTGTTTATTTGGTTAAAAGTGTATGTATTCTTTTAAAAACTCGTTTTTTTGGTGAAAAAATAACCTTTTATGTTGGTAATCCATCTTTTTGGTTTAAAATGTAACTATTTGGTTGAAAATTCCGTTTGCTTCAATTCAACTGGTTTTGATTAAGAACAAAAAAATTTTCTTTGTCGAAATACCAACTTTAACACTTTCTGTTGCAAATTTACCTTTTTAGGTAAAAAATTTAACTCCTTGGTTAAAACTTGGACAATTTTCTTAAAAAAGCTTCTTTTAAATTCATATTCTCGGCCTGAAAATTCAACCGTTCGGTAGAAAATTTGTCATTTTATGTTAACAATTTAACAATTTGATCAAAAACACAACTAGCTGGTTCAAAATTCAATTGTTTAATAGAAAATTATTATTTTGTATTGAAAATTAATTATTCTTAAATTAACATTAACAACTTTATTGTTTGTTTCAAAAAAATCATTATTTTTAGTATAAAAATTCAACTATTAAGTAGAAAAACTTTACAAACGAAAAAAATATATGAACTAGAAATTAATCAAATACAATTTAAATTACCATCACATTCACTTTTCAAATTATTTGATTGAAAATGTACATAATTTGTAGAAATTTTGTCGTTTTTAATAAAAATTATCTTCTGGGTTAAAAATTGAACTATTTGGTTAATATTTCAATTTGTTTTAATGGAACAGGTTTTGATTTAAAATAAAACAATTTGCTTCATCAAATACCAACTATTACATTTTGCGTTAAAAATTTATCTTTTTAGATGGAAAATTGAACTTCTTGGTTAACAGTTCAACTACTTTCTTAAAAGTTAATTTTTTTCAATAATAACTTTTTCCGGGAAAATTTATATTTTTAACTTGAAAATTCTGCCGTGTTGTAGGAAATTTGTCTTTTTGTCTTAAAAACTCAACAGTTCAGTCGAGAATTCAACCATTTGATACAAAATTGATTTGTCTTTTAGAAAATTTCCGAAACGCGATACTGAATTGAACATTTAAGAAATTAGATAAGAAGCACTAAGATACGTTTGTCTGGTCCTACATTTTTAAAATTATAAAAAGAGTTTTTTTGTAAAAAATTGTTTGTTTTTTGCTTTTTTCATAATTATAAAAAATTTTGGACCAGACAAACGCTTCTTAGTGTTTCATATTTGATTTCACAAATTTTTAATTTGATATCGCGTTTCGTGTGAACGTCAGTTGTATTTCAGAAAAATATGAAAAAAAAATTTCGAAGTTACGCTCACATGGCCCTAAATGAAAATTAACCTACTCCATTTTTGGTTGAAAAATTATTTTTTTTATCAAAAATTCAACTTTATAGCAAAAAATTTTAAAAATGAAAAAAAGACACTAAAAATTATTCAAATCAAAATTTGGATGAAAATCACATTCACTGTTCAAACTATGGAATTGAAGATTCACGTTATTTGTTTAAAATTCTTTTTTTTGGTGAAAAAAAGTAATCTTCTAGGTTGAAATTTTAAATATTTAATAAAAATGCATGTATTTTCTCAAAGAATCGTAGCTTCTGGTAGAAAATTGATCTTATCAGTTGAAAAATATACTGTTCAGTTAAAAATATACGTATTTTGTTGAAAATTCTTTTTTTTTTTGGTCAAAAATTAATCTTCGGTGACATAAAATTTTCTTTTCAGGTTAAAATTCATCTATACTGTTAGAAATTTAATTTATTTTAATTTAACTGGTTTTGATTTATAATAAACATCTTTCCTTGGTTGAAATATTAACTATTACATTTTTCGTTGAAAATTTATTTTTTGAGGTAGATAATTTAACTTCTTGGTTGAAATTTAATTACTTTTTTAAAAGTTCTTTTTTTTTAAATTGAATATTTTTTTTAGAAATACATATTCTTTTTAATTTTTAATTTAGATGTTTTTTCTAAATGACGACCATTACATTTTTTGTTGAAAATTCATCTTTTGGGTGGAAAATTCAACTCATTGATTGAAATTTGAACTAGTTTCTTGAAAGTTTATTTTTTTTGTGTAAAATTAAATTTTTAAGGAAATTCTAATTCTAAATTATTTTCAACTCAAATTTTTTTTTTAAACACTAACTATTACATTTTTTGATATAAATTCATCTTTTTAAGTGAAAAATTCAACTCCTTGGTTGAAATTTAAACTACTTTCTTAAAAGTTTATCTTATTTGGTTGGAAATTAAATTTATTTTAAAAAAAATCAAATTCTTTTTTATTTTAAATTAAAATTATTTTATTAAAATACAAACCGTTACATTTTTTGTTCGAAATTTATCTTTTTAGGTGTGAAATTGAACTCCTTGATAAAAATTTAAACTACTTTCTTAAAAGCTTATTTTTTCGGTGAAAAATTTAATTTTTAAGGAAATTCTAATTCTTTTTTATTTTTAATTAAATTTTTTTTCTAAATACCAACCATTACATTTTTTGATATAAATTCATTTTTTTAGGCGGAAAATTCAACTTCTTGGTTGAAATTGGAACTACTTTCTTAAAAATTCATTTTTTTGGCTTTAAAAATTAAATATTTTTCTTCGAAATTCCAATTCTTTTTCATTTCAATTTTCTTGTTGTAATATCAAGGACTACATTTCACATTAAAAATTCATCTTTTTAAGTGAAAAATACCACTCCTTGATTGAAATTTGAACTACTTTTTAAAAGTGTATTTTTTTCGTGGAAAATTAAATTTTAAAGGAAATTCTAATTCTTTTTTATTTTCAACTCAATTATTTTTCAAACACCAACCATTACATTTTTTTACATATATTCATTTCTTGCAGGTGGAAATTTCAACTCCTTGGTTGGAATTTGAGCTACTTTCTTAAAAATTCATTTATTTGGCGTTAAAAATTAAATACTTTCTTCGAAATCCCAATTTTTTTTATTTTTCATTTGAATTGTTATTGTTTTAATACTAGCGACTGCATTTTTTATTACAAATTTATCTTTTTAAGTGAAAAATTCAACTCCTTGATTGAAATTTGAACTACTTTTTAAAAAGTTTATTTTTCCCGTAGAAAATTAAATTTATTGTTTCAAAAATAAAAGACTTTATATTTTAAATTTACATTTTTTTGTTAAAATACAAATCGTTACATTTTTTGTTTGAAAACTGATCTTTTAAGGTGTGAAATTATACTCCTTGATTGAATTTTGAACTACTTTCTTAAAAGTTTATTTTTTTGGTGAAAAATTAAATTTTTAAGGAAATTCTAATTCTTTTTTATTTTTTACTCAAATTTTTTTTCAAACACCAACTATTACATTTTTTGATATAAATTCATTTTTTTTTAGACGGAAAATTCAACTCCTTGGTTACAATTCGAACTACTTTCTTAAAAATCCACTTATTTGGCGTTGAAAATTAATTTTTTTTTTTTTGGAAATTCTTATTCTTTTTTATTTTATTGTTTGTTGTTGTAATACCAGCTACTACATTTTTTATTAAAAATTAATCTTTTAGAGTAAAAAATTCAACTCCTTGGTTGAAATTTGAAGTACTTTCTTAAAAGTTTATCTTTTTTGGTTAAAAATTAAATTTTAAAGGAAATTCTTTTTTTTTTTTATTTTTAACTCAATTTTTTTCAAACACCAACCTTACATTTTTTTATATAAATTCATTTTTTTCAGGTAGGAAATTCAATTCCTTAAAAGAAATTTGAACTACTTTCGCAAAAGTTTATTTTTTTGGTTAAAAAGTGAATTTTTTTTTTGAAAATAAAATTCTTTTTTATTTCAGATTAGAAAGTTTTGTTGTTAAAATACAACCATTACATTTTTAGTTGGAAATTCATCTTTTCTGGTATGAAATTGAACTCCTTGGCTGAAATTTGAATTGGTTTCTACAAAGTTCATTTTTTTTTTTTAAATTAAATTTTTTTCTAATTAAATTTTTTTTATTTTAAATTAAATTTTTTTTATGAAATGCCAGCCATTAAATGTTTCGTTGAATATTCATCTTTTTAGGTGAAAAATTCAACTTCTTGATTGAAATTTGAACTACTTTCCTAAAAGTTCTTTTTTTTGGTTGAAAATTGAATATTTGTTTGTTAATTTACATTTTTTATCTTAAATTTAAATATTTTTTTAATGTGATTCTAACCATTACATTTTTCGTTAAATATTCACTTTTTTTAGTTAGAAAATTAAACTCCTTGTTTGAAATTTGAATTACTTTCATAAAAGTTTTTTTTTTTTGTTGAAAATTATATTTTTATTTTGAAAATTTAAATTCTTTTTCAATTTGACGCTAAATCTTTTTTTTTTTGTTGAATTTCCAACCATCACATTTTTTGTTAAAAATTCATCTTTTTGGGTGTAAAATTCAACTCTTTTTTTAAATGTTGAACTACTTTCTTAATAGTTCATTTTAGTAAAAAAAATTTTAGAAAAAAAATAAACTGAAAATGAATCAATAAAGCTTCGGCTAACATCACATTCACTGTTTAAACTATTTAATTGAGAGTGTATGTAACTTGTTGAACATTCGTATTTTTTGGTAAAAAAGTAATCTTCTTAGTTAAAAATTCAAACAGTGGAATGGAAATTTTTAAAAATTGTTGAAAATTCGTCGTTTCGATGAAAATTTAATTTTTCTCTATTCAACACAGAAAAAACTGGAGGATCCATTGGAAGGAATTTTTGGTTCCAAAGAAGCTGCAACAAAAATGAACCTCACTTCCTGAAAAGGAACCCAAAACGATAAATGAGCTTTAAATGATACCTCAATTGGATTTCTAAATGATTCTAATTATAATTAAGCCTATTTATAAAGAACCTATTTTTCGTTTTGCCCACTTCGACATTTTGTTTAATTAATAACATAATCTTTACTTTGAAGCACACATGTAATCGAATTCTGATAAACATAACTTGATGAAGAAAATTGAGGAATAAAATTTAACTGCAATTAAAATAAAAAAATGACCTAATAAACATGATTTGCAGGTTATGTAGCAAAGTTGTCAACATAAAGGTCTATTCATATGCAAGAAATTTTTCCTCGAAGTCATCAGCAGTGCTACCAATGCAGGCCCTTTGCTCTACTGCGCATGCGTTGCATCAGGCGCTATAATAGTTGCCATTGGCGCACCTATTTGAAATGTTTAAAAATACCATTTTTTATTTAATATTAATAATTTAAAATAATTATATTTTAACATGCTCGAGTGGCACGTGGATGGTTTTTAATACATTCTAAACATTAGGTCAAAAAATAAAATAAGCATTCAGTAAATAAAAAATATCATGTTATTAAATGTAATGTTTTTTAATTTTTTTTAATTATGGTTACTAATTTATGTATTTCAAATTTTCTATATTAATTAAAATGGATAAACGAATTTTATTACAGGTACAATTTGAAATGATTAATATTCATCCATCAAGAAATTGTAATTTAAATTTCATGAAAGGTAAATGTTAAATAAAAACTGAAAAAATTTCCAGTTATAAAATTTCTGAATTTAAACAATAAAAAATTCTTTGTTTGATAAATATTATTTATTTATTAGAAATAAAAGACGCATATATTTTTTATTAGAGAAACAAATTTTGTTAACGTTTAAAGTTTTCCAAAAATATTGCTCTAATTTAAAATAACAATAATTTTGAAAAATGTATTTCTGGATAAACAATTTCGTTTCAAAATGTGCATAGAAAATTTGCGGAAAACATTTGCAAAAATCGAATTTTGAATTAAAAAAGAAAGTTGAAAAGAATCTTATAGAAAAATCAGTTCTGAGATGAATTCTGCAAAGTTTGTTCGCACGTGTGTTGAAATTTATTTTCTTATACAATTTTCATACATTTATTGTTATTTTTATTTAAACAACAATGTTAAAAAACGATTAACATTAAGAAAATTATCTATGGTAAGAATATTTGATTATTGTATTTGCAATAAATAAATAATATGTACTAAAAAACTGTTTTTTTTTTAAATTGTTTCAGTCCGGGCATTTTCTAGTTCGTATATTTTATGATGCGGCAATTTTCTGTACGAAAATTTTATCATTAGGGAATTTTATTTTCCAAAAAATTTTTTAATTTAAAAATTTTATAGTGACGGAAATTTTATTTTTTTTCGATCTTTCAGTCGTCCCTTTTAATTTTGAAAATTTTTTGTACTTTTCGCATCTTGAAAAAAACAACTGAAAACCAGTTCGAAACGCGGCGATGCTTTATAACAAGAAATAAATTTAACGTCTATGCTAGTAAAAAAAAGTTTTTCTTTCACTTATAATACTTTTTCGTACGTTTTAAAATAAATTCGACTGAGTTTCCATTTAATATTCAACTTTCATAAAATTTGAATTACAATTTCTCGGCACATAAATGTTAAATATTTTAAATTGGACGTGTAATAAAATTTCTTTATTTATTTTAATTAATATACAAAATTTTGCATGCATAAATTAATAACAATAATTTATAAGGAAAATTAAAAAAGATTACATTAAATAACATGATATTTTGTATTTACTGAATACTCATTTTATTTTATTATATAATGCTCAGAATATATTAAAAATCGTTAACGTACCACTTGAACATGTTAAAGTATAATTATGTTTAATTTTTATTATTAGATAAAAAAATTGTACTTTTCAACATTTTAAATAAGCGCGCTCTACTTTGCAAGCGTTTGGATTGTGAATAAGATTAAAAATGAAGTTATTCTAAATTTAGTTCAAAATCAATGTGAAAAAACTTTGAAATTTGTTGAAAATTTGTACCTTCTAGCCTAATTTTTCTACAAAAATTTGATTTGTCTACTTAATACGCTATTGAGACGCGACCGAAAAACCTTGAGAATATTTTTCTTTTAAATTTAAAAAATTCAAAATTAGCATTTAAAAAATGTTAATGTTTTGTTCAATTCACAAAATACACCTCTTTGTGATGGCTAAATATAGGATATTCAAAAAATTTGAAAAAATTACTGGTTATTCTAATAGGATATCACAATTTTTCCACATACCCTAAAATCAAATTTCAAAGAACAATCATTTCCACTGAGCTTAATTAGCAAAAAAATTATATATTGTGGTTCAATTATAAAAATTACTTTATACAATAATTATAAAATTTTAAAACTGAATTCTAAAAATCATGAAACAACTGAGATATAACTTGCAGAAAAAGAAATTTTTTTCAAATCAAAAATTTTTGGCATTGTACACTAATTTTATAACGCAAAAAGAGTTTGTTATTTTTGTATGTTAGGTTAATCTTGCTTTATTTAAATAATGCATATAATTAAAATTTTAAAAATATCGCTTTAATGTGATACCAAAATAATATACATTAAAATGAATGAAATTTCGCTTGTGATACATTCCAGGTGAAAAAGTTATGTATAGTTTATTGTATTGGATAAAATAATGTATATTTTTGACTACTGTTTATTAATTATGTATAACTTTTTCATCTGAGATGGACAAAAAAAATATCTTTATGTCTTATTACATATTTGTATTATTATTTCAATTTTCTGAATTGCGGAACCAACCGCCGCGCATTAAAAATAGTAATGCCTTTTTAATGTTAATTGAGAATATAAAAATACTTTTTGATCACATTTTTGTCTCTTTTGACGTAATAGCCATGTTTTCAAAAATTCCTATATAAAAGAGTTAAAATTATCATGAAAAATGACGGGATTTAATTGGAATTCATACCAAAATTCCCAAAAAACTATTTCTTTATGCTGTAAAGTATGTTTTTCATCCTGCATATTTTGAATTTAGTAATGATTTCTATAAGCAAAAATCTCGAACCCCTTAAGGATCAGGTTTGTGGTTTTGTTTCTTATTTAAGCTGAAATTGTGATGACGGATAATAAAATGAAGCTTGCCAAGAAATTAATTTCAATCTTGAGTTTTATGCAAGATATGTCGATGATTCAGCACTTGGTGTACATATAGAAATAATGTTAATATAATTTTAAATGCAGATATGCTTTTAAATGCATTTAAGAGCATACACCCACTATTAAAATTTACTGTTAAAAAATAAGCTAAGGTAGAACTAAATTTTCTAAATATGACTTTAATCACGTGAAAAAAATTTTATCAGGAAGAGCACTTAGTTTTCTTTCTATTCAATCTATCCGAAACAAGATAAAAGATATACAAAATTTGATGGATAAAGCCCTTAAATTATCAAATCTATTTTTTCATGAAAAGAATATTAAACGATGCAACCAAATACTTTTTTTCAACTATCATCCCTTTATTTTATTGGAAAACATGTGCATAAGAGAATAGACTACATATATAAAAAACAAAATCTATACTAAGTAAATTAGGTTTACATACTATATATAGAGTTTCTTTAAAGAGTAATGTGATACCAGTTAACTTTTTTAAAAGGAAGAAAAAAATATCTTCCATATGGTGCGTTTATTTAGCTAGTGGGCGTTATACGAGTATTGGTGTTTGTGTTTGAGAGCTCATCGATGGTCCCGATTGCCCTGCACTCTCTAAAACATTTACTACACGACGGAGATTGTATCGGTTTTCTATATATCTTCTAGGCTAGGGCATGCAATATTTTTCTAGTAATTTAATTATTAAATTCCGCGGGGTGATTCTTTTTTATCAAAGTGTTTTTGATTGTCTTGATGTTTGCAGAATCAAAGTCCTTATCTGCAAAAAGGATAGCCCTGTTCACTAAAACACTAATCACATCTATTTTGTGACGTTGGGAGTGGTGGAATAGAAAGTTCAGAATTCTGTCAGATGAAGTTAGATTTTGGTACTAATAAGTTTTTAACAAGTTGTTATGTCTAGTGATTTTGACGTTAAGAACACTGATACTTTCGCTAGATTCAGCCTCAGATGCAAATCTTATTTTGTCATTGTAATTATTAAAAGTATGTGAAATGTAATCAGTTATTTTTTTCTGGTACGGCGTGATAATGTCGTCGACATATTTAAATAAAAAGGGAGCCGTGAATAACAGTATCAATAAGCAGCTCGTTTCTAAGTCTTCCATAACAATATCAGAAAGGTTGGGGGAAAGGAGGGACCCTATTGGTAGGTTTGACTTTTGTTTGTAAGATTTTCTATAAAAATTGAATGCTTAATTTTATATTCAGATTCTAAACCCTTTTATAAATTGATGCGATGGTAGGCGTTCATTTTTTACATTGTCTGGAAAATAAAAAAAAAATGAAGGTCTACGTCTTTCTCATGTCAGAACCAAATGATGGCAGTCTTATTTGCACGCGTTGATTAGTGAAGAGGGAGGAGGCATCTGAAGAGATTAGTTTTTGTTCAGGTTAAATTGTACTTCTTCCAATTTTTAAATGAATTTAAAACTATTTTTCACTCTAACAGCAGTAGAAGTAATGCTGTCCGATATGAGTTTGCTATAAAGCTTTTCTGAATTGTATCTTAGACTCATAGAGTAGGATACAAATATTTAAAGTTATTCACCTGGTTTGCGTATTTTAGGGCTTCGTACGCGACTGGTGCAGTGCACTTGTTTACTTAGCTTTCTTTTTATTAATGCGATGTTTCTCCAGCCATTTTTTAGCTAGTTTATTAGCTTTTGTTTGTGTATTTTTCAAGAGGTCGTTACTTAACTCTTGGTACGTTTGTTCATCAGATAACATGTGATTCATAGTAGCAATGTACTCATCTTTTCTTATAGCTACTGAGATGTGGACCTTTTCAGATTAAGTGAATAAATTGTTGGGATTGTTCTTTATGAACCTTGTTGCGCTAGCTACATCCCTTACAATTTGTTTTACAGAATAACTGGGGCTGTTACGTTTTTTTGCAGAAAATTGTTAACGCCATTTGACAAAAGGCAATTTGATAAGAGGCAATTTGGAAAATTCGAAATTAAAGAAAGAAAGGAAAAAAATAAGGAGGGTTTGTGATATACGATAAAGGGTATTGTAGTGGCAGGACATAGAGTTAGAGATATTAGTAAGATAAGGAAAAGAGAGATGGAGAAAGGTTACGGATTCAAAGTACAATAGATGGTATACAATGTGCGAAGGTGTCACGGAACCAGAATATTTGCAAAAAATAAAAAAAGAAAGAGAAATGGAGCAGGGTGGAAGGGTTTATAATGGGAAAAGGAGTGAGAGCTTGGTCCTGGAAGATCATTTTTTTTTAGAATTATTATTATTAATATTATTGCTTCTTTAAGTAAGGCGAAACAATAGGAAATAAGCATTGGTTGAGTTAAATAAGAAATGGAAAGTACGCATATGTACAGAGAACAGAGGCATACATACATAAATGCATACATGCATACATGCATGCATACATACATGCATACATGCACGCATACATGCATACATGCACACATACATGCATACATACGAACATACATACATGCATACATACAAACATACATACATGTGCCCATGCACGCACACATACATACATATATACATACATACAAATATACATACATGCGACATGCACGCATACATAAATACATATATACATACATAAATACATAAATACATACATAAATACATAAATACATACATCTATACATGCATAAATACATACATGCATACAGCTATACATGCATACATACCTACATCATACATGCATACATACATACATATATACATGCATCCATACATACATCATACATCCATACATACATGCATACATACATACATACATACATGCATAAATACATACATACATACATGCAGGCATACATACTCGTACATACATACACACACATACATACATACATACATACATACATGCATACACACATACACACATACATACATACATAATACATACATAAATACATACATACATACATACATGCATGCATACATGCATACATACATGCATACATACATGCATACATACATAAGTGATAGGTATGAAAAAACGCATTATCCCTTTAAACTAACAAAAAGTAGAGATGTTGGAAGACTTTAGTACCTATTCATACGGATAATATAAAAAATTTAAATTCTAAGAATAGTGCAATGAATCATAACGCACGTGCACTTTTATAAAAATTCCTTTTAATTATCCTTTTTAGTTGAAAATTCAACTATTTGGTTGAAAATTAACTTTTTTGTTGAAAATTTATATTTTAAGATTAAAAATGCAACTGTTTTCTAGAAAATTCACCATTAAATTCGAATTTAATTTAAAAATTGATCTTTCTCTGTTGAAAATTTATGAATTTTGTTAAAAATTCGTATTTTTTCGTTGAAAATTAAACTGTATTGTTTAAAAATAATTTTTCAGACTAAAGTTTTACCATTTTATTTTTGGTTGAAAATTGATCTTTTTTAGTTAAAAATTTAATTAATTGGTTAAAAATCAAGTTCTTTGTTGAAAATTCACATTTTCAGGTTAAAAATTTATATTTTTCACTTGAAAATTCATGTATTTTGTTGAAAATTAGTCTTTTTTGGTTGAAAATTAAAATATTTTCTTGTAAATTAATTTTTATTAATGAAAATTTTACCATTAAATTTTTGGTTGAAAATTTATACTTTTCAGTAAAAATTTATATGTTTTGTTAAGAATAATTTTTTTTGTTGTAAAAAATTAATCATTTTAGTAGAAAATTCATTCTTTTGTTGGAAATCGTATCCTTTTCAGTTAAAAATGCATGCATTTGGTTAAAAATGCATACTTTTGAGTTTAAAATTCAACGTTTTGTGAAAAATTTGTTATTAAATTCAAATTAAATATTAAAATTAATCTTTTTCAGTTAAAAGTTAAAAGTATTATATTTTAAGTATATTTTGTTAAAAATTCGTATTTTTTTGTTAAAAATTCAACCATATTGTTTTAAATTCATTTTTACACTGAAAGTTACCCATTATTTTTTTTGTTAAAAATTGATCCCTTTGAGTTGAAGAATTAAATATTTGCTTGAAACTTCAAACAACTTGTAAAAATTCTTTTTTTTTTTTAGAAAATTAATCTTGGTTTATGATCCATCTTTTTCTTTGAATTCGATTCAAATTCAACAGTTTTGTGAAAATTTCACTATTCAATTCACATTTCATTGGAAAGTTTATCTATTACAGTTAAGAATTGACATATATAGTTGATAACACTTATTTGCTGGTTAAAAATTGAATTATTTTGTTTGAAATTAATTTTTTAAAGTAAGAACTTAACGATTCCACTTTTGGTTTCAAAATCCATTTTTTAGAAAAGTTCATCCTTATTAGTTGAAATTTAAAATATTTGATAAAAAATTCATCGATTTTGTGGGAAATTCTTTTTTTTTGTAAAAAAATAATTTTTGTTTAAAGACTCATATTTTTAGTTGACTAATTTCTGAAAAATCCCTTTTGGTTGTAAATTCAACTATTTTGCTAGAAATAAAATTTTTTGGTAAAAATTTATATTTTCGGGTTTCAAATTCAACGTTTTGTATAAGAGTAATTGTTTAATATGAATGCA
>JAUELO010453426.1:0-12989 GCA_032357855.1 Amphibolips quercusostensackenii | reverse complement strand
GTTTTATCTACAGAATCCCCGTACTTAAACCCTTCCCAGACAGGAATATATTGTCTCTTGCCTGCAGGGGTACCGGTAATTGGAGTTGTTCTATTATTGTTCCTGCAAGGCTCATCAACTGGCTCAGCAGCTGTAGGTCTTGTTTTCTTTTGTTTTGGTTTCTTACGTGTTCCTTCTGCAAAAAGGCAAAGAAAAATTACTTTTGAATTTTCCTTCTTATCAATGGATTAAAAAATACTAAAACCTGGATTAATACAATGAATTTAATGTAACGCTCGTGAATTCTCGTGAATTATATCGCAACCAAAATACCTGAGTTCAAGCAAACACCAGATTCTGTAAAAAAATCTGCACAAAAATCTTGATATATGATTAGAACAATTTTGATATTCACTAAGGATATACATTTTACAAAGATTTTTAAATATATATTATTATTATTATGCTACTTACCAATTTCAGTGAGAAAAAGTATGAACATGAAGATAATGGCACAGGGTATGGTCTTCATTTTTTTATAGGTAGATAAAACTTACACTTTTAGAATCTCGTAGAGAAACGTATGGTTTTTTAGAGATCCACTAGGTAATATATATATATATATATATATATATATATGTTGGCCGTTTTCTGCACATATGTAGATAACGAAGTTGTGAAATAGGTAAAGATGTTTATCACACTTGATAACTGTTGTTTCTTTCTCCCGACATTTTTTCAGTTTTTTAAGATTAGACTAAGATTCCCAAGCTTCAAATGTTTCGTAACTGAGTTTTAGATTGCGAATTGACGTGTCGTTAATAATAATTTCTCGTATAGCAAATACTGTACGGAAAATATTTGAAGTTGAAACAGAAAAATACTAAGAAATTAAATCAGTAAAACTGAAATATATTTGAATAAAGTATTTTGTTGTTTTAAGGGCAACTGTAACCTTGATTCAGCGATGAAACGTCAGGAAAAATCGAAACACCCAGTACAAATTTTTCGGGTAATTAGAAATACAGACAAATTAAATAAGTTTTAAAAAATCACAAAAGTATAAAAACTACTTCTGCAGTTAATTGCACTTTTTTTATTTTAAACAGATTACTAAAATTTACTGAATTGTGAGGTGAGCTGTTAAATAAATTACAAATTAAAAATTCCTGTCAAAATTAATTCTATTTCATCAGCTTCATATTCAAAGCTCCAATATTCTCAATTCCATTATTTTTATTTTATCTGTACAAAATGTATGACTTTAATATTATTATGTAAAATTCTTATACAATAAGGTGGTCAAAAAACGCATTAGAATATATTTCTAAATGTTCATGTTTATCGTTTAAAAATAAAAAAATAAGCAAATAAATGTGTCTTTTTTAAATTTTATATCTAGGTGTTCCGCAAGCCTCATAGAATATAATACTTTTTTCTAATGAGAAAAAAAGACACCTGTGTAAATGTTATTCAGAATCGTCAATATCAGATGAATCAAGTTGAAGATGAATATTTCTCTTCACAATTACCCGCAGACAAAGAATCAATAATTACTTAATACATATCACTCCCATAAGCCTATTTTATAGGGTCCCAAAAAACCATATAAGTGGAAAATTGTGGTTTGTGAGTTTTTAGCGCTAATAATTATTTCTTGAATTTTTATAGTGCTAAACTTATTATTGTATTATACAAAATTATAGACTTGTCCTCGTGAATAATATTTCTTTCTGTTGCAATGTACAAGGAAAATATCGAATTAGCGCAGTACGTGGAATCGTATAAATAACACGAGCGAGTTTACAGTAGCATCCTTTTATATACACTTTTCCTATTCCGAGACCATGTTTATTATTCCAAGCAAAAATTAATCATTCATTTGAATGACAACTATATTATTGTGTTAGCCAATTATTCGGACTTGTCAATAAAAAAACAAAAAAGATTAAAAATCTCAACTTGCATTTTTTATTCAAATTTAAAATTCTTTCCAAGACAGGTGACATGTAATCACAGGTGTTGATCTAATCTTTAATGGATTTGTTGTAACAATCGTATTTTAGGTAACATCACGGGTTCAATATTACGCGCCATTGTACGACATATTTGAATATCGATTTACTTTTGATCATGCGACTAAACTGGCCGTTCGATACTTTAATCAATTCATAGTTTGCTTTGCACGATGCTTTGCTTGTTATAATAGAGGTTATGATAGACATGTTTATTCAAGTTCGTGTCTCATTATTCCATTAAAATAGCAACAGGTCATGGGTTCCAGAGCTAGAAAGTGTTTGAGCAAAATTTAAGTCATTATATATAATTATGAACAAAGAGCACCGTATCAAGAAGCATGTCGGGAACAGGAATGTAGATAATTAAATTAGGTAAAAATTTCTTTAATATTTATAAGCTTCAGGTGAAAACTGTTCTGGCAAAATACAGCGATATTATTATGTTGATGGTTAGTTGATAGTTAGTTGACAGTTAGTTAAGGGTGCTACTGCTGCACAAGTTGGGACTTGGCAAAGGCTGACCAAAAAGCTCGTGCTGATATCATTTTATCAATAAATCCGGCAGAGATTTGTCACATTAAATACTGCACTACGCGCAAAGAAAATTGGAACAAATTGGGTCAAGTCTAAAGGTGCTGCTAGAAAAGCCACGCTTTTAAAATAGTTGTTTGCCAAAATGAGTGAAACTGAGAACATGACTGAGCTCTTGAATAAACTGTTCAACGCAGTCGACAGGCTAAAAGAAATTTATCTTAATTTATCCTCAGACCTATCAGCCATTTTATTATTATATAGCATTCCAAATAGCTACGAAAATTTTAAATGTGCAATTGAAGATAGGGAAACCGTTTCGGCACCCAAATCTTTGTAAATCAAATTAATAGAACAGCTTAAGGCCAGAAACATGCATTGCTCGTCAAATTAAATAGACAAATGCAGTAAAATTCTGCTCAACGAAAGGTCTACTCGAAAACTGTTGCTTCTTCGAACGTCGGCTTCAACTTTGAAAAAAGGACCTTTAATTGCAACTATTGCCAGGACAAACGTCACAGGGCTGCTGACTGTTAGAAGAGAAAAGCTGATGCTGCTGACAAGAAAGAGAAAAGCTCATCCCTCGCCAGAGAAGAAGCCCTACTGACAGGTATTATTATTTTTTCTGAATGGAATCTGAACTGAGGCAAAAGTTTGGAACTGGTGTTCCAAATAGTGCATTGACAGTAGAGCAATGCCTCACATGTGATGTGACAAAGGTAAGTTCTCTGACATTACTTCTGTGTCAAATCAAAAGTTTTGCCTATTAGCAGATGAGACTGCAGAAATCTAACGTTATGTTGCTGTTTGCATTGAAGTGCCAACTCCTGAGGATTATTAGAAGCTAAGTTTAAAAAATACTCTTTGTATGGATGATTTAGAAATAGATGTTCTATCTATTACAAAAGCAGTTGACAGTGGCCACAGGGTGACTTTATGAAAAACTCACGCAAAAATTCGAAATCATTAAAGTGGATTAATTGTTAAAGCGCGGTGTATAGACAATGAGTATTATTTAGGTTCAACAATAGAATTTGCTGCTGTGAGCAAAAATAAAGAAAATTTTGAGAATTGGTACCAAAGATTTGGTCACCTAAATAAAGCTGATCTAAGAAAATTGATTTTGAAGGAAATGGTTCATGGGCTTCCGCCAAAATTATGCAAGAAATCATTAGAATGCGAAACTTGTATTTTTCGTAACCAGGTACATACATATTTTCCTGAGTTTTCAGAAAACAAGTGTGAAATGTTGTTTGAACGGATTTATTTTAATGTTTACGGCCTAATGCGGAACCACTTAATTAGAGGAGCAAGGAACTTTGTGACCTTTATTGATGAAAAGTCACGATCGGCAGAGGATTGTTTCCTCAAGAATAAAAGTGACATATATACCGAGTTTCTTAAATTGAAAGCTTATGTTCAAACTAAACACGGAAGAAAAGTTAAAGTTTTACGCACTGATAATGGACCTGCGTATTGCGGCCAGGATTTTACTAGTGCTATAAATCAAGCGTGAATAAAAAGAGAAGGTACGGTTGAGTACACGCCTTAACAAAACGAAAAAGTGGAGCGGATGCATAGAACATTAGTAGAGATGTCAAGATGCAATGCTTTTGCAAGCTTATTCATCACAAAGCTTTTGGGCAGAAGCAATTGCCATCGCAGCTTATATAAGAAATCGTTGGCCAACGAAAGCTTTGGAAAATTTGACGCCTTCCGAATCATGGGTAGGAAGAAAGACAAATATAGGTCATATCAAACCTTTTGTTTGCATTGCTTATCCTCATATCAACACAAAGAAAAAAGGAAAATTTGATCCACAATCAAGAAAATTCATCTTTGTTGGATATGCTCCTGACTTTAAGGCTTATCGTAGTTTGGAATGCCTAGGAAACCGAAAGAAGAATTTATACTTTTTAAAGTTTATTTTTAAAATAAGAAAAACGATGACACAAAACAGTTGTGAAAGCTTAAGCTGGTGTAACAGAACAATCTGAAACTGAAGCTTAAGATAAAAAAGCCAGCGGTAAAAAAGACCAAACGGAAAAAAAAGATTCTAATGAAGATCAGGGCCAAAAATTTAATAATATTTAACAGAATAATCCTAAAATTTAAACAATGCTGTCAAAAAAGAGATTTGGATATCCTAGAACAGTAAAAATTAGTAAAAAGGATAGATCAAAAAAGGAGTACAACGTGGTTCCGGTGACAAAGCGAAAGTAGGCACGGCAGGTACGTAGTGAACCAGCAGATCCGAATTTCGAAGAGTCGATGTCCGGACCATACTCACGTAAATAAAAGAAAGCTATGTAGGGAGAATTTAATGCGCTAAATGACAGCAGAGCCTGGACCTTGGTGAAACCGCCTGTAGGATGGACGAAAGTCGGCAGTCCATGGGTCCTCGAAGCTAAATAGAAGGGGCAGTATTAAACGCAGAAAAGCAAGACAGGTAGAAAAAGGCTGCTTCCAGCAATCAGGTACATACTTTCAAGAAATATTCTCACCTGTAGCAACACATAGTTTAATTCGTATACTCATTCCCCTTTGGCAGAATAAGGTTTAACTCCAAAGAACTCGACGTGGTGATGCCCTACATCAATAGAGAACTTAAGGAAGAAATTTTGATGAAGCAGCTAGAAGAATTCGTGATAAAAGGACAAGAAGATCTATTTTGTCTACTAAAAAGATCCTTATATGTCTCGAAACAATGATGCAGACAGTGGTACAAGAAATTTGATCAACGTCTAAAACAATACGGATTACAATCTTTAAACGAATTTAAATGCATGTACATCAAGAAAACGGAAAAAAAACATCTAAATTATTTTTATTGGCGTTGATGATTTAATCGTGACAACCAACAAAAAGAAATAATTCATAAATATAAAAGAAGATTAAGCATGAGAATTAACCGTTAAAAACTTGGGTCTGCTGCTTTACTGTCTTAAAATTAAGTTTAAATAGCATCCAATTAACAAATCAGTTAAAATGTCACAACGAAGATACATCTAGGATACACTGGAAAAATTCAGGGTGACTGAGTGCAAGCCAGTCTCGACACCTCTGAATAGCAATATTAAATTTACTGAGAAGATGACACCGTTCATCCAAAAAGGGGCTAAAGAGATGAGGAAGATCCCCTGCTAATCCCTTACTAGGACACCAATGTATTTGACTGTAGCTACTCGCGCGGATATCACTCATGCAGTTAATGTTTGAAGACAATTTAATACGAATTCAGGCAAGAAATTTTAGCAAATAGCTAAGAGGGTGTTAAGATACCTGCAAGGTACAAGCGGTCACGGCTTGGTATAATAAAAAACCAGAAACTGTTTAAAAGGTTTTATTGATGCAAACTGGGGAGCCAAAATCGATGATCGATGTTCGCACACAGGATTAGCTTTTAAATGTGGTGGAGCAGTCGTCATATAGAAATTAAGAAGGCAACGAACCATTACATTATCAAGCACCGAGGTGAAAGACATTGCTTTTACAGAAGCTGCTAAATAAGCAGATTACCTATGGACCTTTCTGAAATAAGCAGAATATTTAAATCTAACGATGAATAGCACCATTATGTACTGTGATAATCAAAGTTCGCAAAATTTGAGGCGAAAACCTGTGCATCATTCGCGAACCAAGCATGTTGTCATTAATTGTCATTATGCGAGACAAGTTTTTGTGAATGGCGATATAGACATTAAGTATACATCTACTGATATAATTATAGCTGATATCCTAACCAAATGTTTATTAAAGATTGGACATAAAAATATGTAACAGGACTTGGCGTAAAGAAATCATAATATGTAAACCCTAGTTGAGAGGAGGGGTGGTGAAGTGATGTTTTAACAATCGTATTTTAGTTAACATCACGGATTTAATCTAACGCGCTATTGTACGGCATATTTAAACATTGATTTACTTTTGATCATGTGACTAAACTTGCCGTTCAATACTTTAACCAATTCAGAGTTTGCTTTTCATGACGCTTTGCTTGTTCCAATAGAGGTTATAATGAAAATGTTTTTTTAAAGTTAGAGTCTTATAATTCCATTAAAATTAAAAGAGGATTCAATTAAAATTAAATACATTAATTAAAATTTTTTTAGGGAACGCTTTCTTACACGCTTAATTATTCAAAGTTTGTGAAAATTTTCTACTTCGTAAATTTCCAGCTGTTTGAAATTTACTTAAAAATTTAGATAGCCTAATCTTGATTTTTCTTACACATTGAATTCAACCAAATGTTTTTCTAATTGTTATGGATGTTTAGCAATCTAACTGCTTTAAGGACTGATAAGTATAAATAATGTATCAAGGGAGCATGCATTTCTTTTCGTTTTTAATGATTTTATCGTACTGAAATCAAGTTCTACGTAAAAGCATACCATCAGAGCTTGTAATATATGTGATTTATTTACTGATAACGTTAACAAATATATATTTTTATTGCTTTACCGTTATTTCAAGTTGAATTTTTTCATAAAACTTTTAGAATCTGATGTTTTTAAAAAATTTTTTTTAAAAGTAATGTAAATATATGGTAATCTTGAGCTTATATATTTTCGTATTATAAGGTAATACTGTGATTTAAGAAATGTTGACGATTTTATTCGTTCTTTTGTTGATAGATAATTTTGATTTCTTTGCATTACACTAACCAGGATGAAAAAGTTTTCTGATTACGAATATCTTGGTTATGTTTCCCATTCCGGCTCAGTTCTATTTCAAATCTTTTTTTAATAATTTTATTATTTACTAACAGAAAATATTTATAAAATAATGTTTAGCATATCTAAGCAAAATTCAAACTCTTTTTTTTTTGTGCACTTTTTTCTTAGGTTAAACCATCGCTAAAGTTTTGAAAATCTAAAACAGAATTTGATTGAAAAGTGAAGCATGATGACCCTGATTGTGCATAGTTGATTTGTAGATCCATTGGAAATCAAAAAATTCTTATTTTTCCTAACTTTTCTTTGGAACACATTGATCCCTTGTCAAATCAAGATTGTGAAAAATTCTCATTTATTTTAATATTGCTTAAATAATTAGAGTTCAATGTTTTTAAATTAACGACAGGCTACGTCACGTTTACAATTTTATAATACGAGTATGATCTTTTCACTGTTTCAATAAAATTGAGAATGTAACATCATCGCGTTATTTGATTAAACTTTTATATTTTTTTCGTGTCTTATTTTTTACGACCTTTTTTATTATTATATACAGTCCTTATCAAAATAATCTATTTGCACCAGTCCACAGCGGCCCAGCAGCTGGCCAAAAGTCGTGTTTTCAAACTATTCCCAAATTAAAATTCTATTTAATATATGTCTTTCTATATATTTACAGTATATTTTATAAAATTATTACCTCTTAAATATTTTTATCGTCATATTTACGGCATAAAAGGGGTAGATAAAGATTTAATATTCTGCGATGAGTATGTAAGATGAACGTGAGGCATGTGCATCTTCAAATAATTATGAGGCTTTGGTCTTGTGCAAAACCATTTTCTAGACCTACAAGCTGGTTTGTAAGACTAAATTGAATAATTTAGATACAAATCCTATAAAGTAATCGCTTGTTTTATCAGACGAAACATAATTTTTAAAAAATCATGAATTTAAAAGTCGATTATGTTGACCCTTCCACATCCTTCCATTTAGTTACCATATAGTTTTTACTGGTACATGTCTGTACTTTAAAACGAAACTGCTTTGGTGTGCGTTGGCACGCGGTTTTGGAAGAAAACTCCCTTTTCCTGAAAAATCGCCTTTTATCCTCGTTAAATATTTGAAATCAAATCAGAATACGAAATTTCAATGCTGTGAAGTTATTTATCATCAAATAAAAAAAATTTCAACTTTCTTTTTTTAAAAGCTACTTAGAGTATCTGTCAGTTTAAATAAATACCAGTGCAATCTTATCGTATATCATACTATCTTACAATAAGTAGTATTTTGTACGTGCTGTAAAGGAAGGGACTGCTAAATTTTCCAATTTATTTTATTCTATGTTTACTGTTTGTTTTTACTGTTATTTTTGCTATTAGTTGTAAGTTATAGTTCTAAAGGTCTGACAGTCTTTTGGACTATGAAATTTTAAGTATCGATTAACTGTAAAAAATGTCTTTTAGACCACACAAAAAAGGATTTGTTTCTTTCTGATATTCTTTAAAAGACTAATCGATACATTTAAGCATAAGAAAAGTTAACTGCAAGATTATATGACTGAAAAGATGATGTTACATGTTTATCTGAAAGAATTCAAAGTAGGTTTCTTTAGCTTATTGACAACTTTTGTAAGGCTTTATTAAAAAAACTGAACAAGGCTCAGAGACATTAAGATATAGTCTTAGGGAAAAATAAATCCTGGCTACATAAAAAAATCCCATCTAATAATATTAATCCTCTCATGACTTCGCTAAACATTCTAAAATACATAAAACATCAGAATAAAAAAGATCAAGTGGTTCTGAGTTAGAATATGCTGCATCGATTAACCTTCGTGCGGAGGATCAAATTGCAAGCGGAAATTTGGTACGAGAAGTAGCAATTTCTTCTTCGAAAATAATTGACAGAGATACAAAACCCATACAATCTTTTTCATCTCACACTCAAGATAAAGCATTGTCTATGATCATAAAAAATAAATTGACTAAACATTAATAGAATGACATTAGGTCTGGAACTACATTAAGGGGTGTTGACTTATATCCATTGTATAATACAATTAGGGAAGCTAAAAATAGGTGTTACCCCAGAGATATCACAGTGACTGAACAGAGTGCAAAAGTGCAATTACAATAATTTCCTAAACATACTGCAAAGCGTCTGATCATAATCAGTAAACCCGCCCTGAAAACACTTTCTTTTGTTAATACCGCGAACTTAATTCTAATCTCGAAGTGGGGTTTTAATACGTAGAAGTACATGCCATTCACAATATGAACAAAAATCTGCTGGAGAGCTTAATTTCGATGATCAAAATTTTTTTCTTGCTGCTTTTGCACCCTTAGAGCTATACGCTTAAGAGCCAAATTCATCTGAAAAAATAATTGCATGGAATAATAGTCGTCCATCGATTCTGTCGACCAATCAGATTTAGTTTTATAAAAGGAATTACTGAAGTTTCCGAAACCGAGAGCGACTACATTAAAGGTCAAATAGATAACCTTTTTCTAAGTGAAATCGAATTTGGGTCGTTAGTAAATAATAAGATTTTTCACGAATTGTTAATGACGATGATGGACGGTAAAGTGTGCAATGCAGTGACTTAAACAACTTCTGCACAAAGATGCTATGTTTGTGCAGCAACACCAAGATTGATCAGTAACATAGAAGAAATTAAATTACAATCAAGATTTAACAATTAAGGTTATAAAATAAATAAACTAGATTGTTAAATTAATTAAGTTATTTACATAGAAAAAAAGAAGCAGGGAAACTGTCCTATCTCTTGGACTTCAAAAAATGGTAGAGCAGAAGTCCTGCTAAAAAAGCTAGCATTGAAAAGAGAAAAGCTGTTATTCAGAAGTGGTTCAAAAGCAAGATGGGTCTAATAGTTGACTATCCCAAAGCAGGAGGTAGCGGGACAACTAATGACGGGAATATAGTCAGGAGATTTTATTAAGATCCGGCTATGTCATCCAAAATCACTGGATTTAATGTAACTTTCATAGACTGCTGACGGAATCTGTAAAATTTGTCAAGTAATTAGTTAAATTGTACGAAATTTGATCCAGAGAGAAAAAAAGCTTGAAAACTAAACCATTCTTCTTCGTGCACTCAAGTTGATACTTATTCCCCTCGTCCCTGACTAAGAAAACAGATTTGTATTAAATTTTTTTAATAACCTTTGGCACAAAAGTAATGTGTTCAATATTGTGACGTTTTTTCCTAAAGCAAGCCATTATTTATTCTCAGCCTTATGAACAATATTTTTTTTTAAATCTCCGCACGCCTACAAACCACAATTTTCAAGTTATTAAAAAATGTGCTGCTGCTATAACAAGCGAGTTAGATAATAAGATAATAATAAAAAGTTCAGTGGAATCTCGCTCAGATGATTGCAACGAGCTTAATTTTTTTTTAAAGTTTTGTTACCTGATTCAAAATATATTATAAAATTTTCATAAAAAAACACAACCTTGTCATGAATCATACAAAAATTTGTTCTCTTTTAACATTTTATTGCATCACGATGTAATGTCTACCTGATAAATCTCTTTAAGTAATGATATATATATATATATGTACGATCCCAGTGTGAAAAAAATAAAGTCGAACACTGTTTAACTGTATAACACTGACAGTGTATGTAATTTTCTACTATAAGGTAATCGCTAATAATTAAAAAATTATGGCTTGAAGAGGGGCGATAGTTTTGTAAAAAGGACATTTTTTATAAGATTATAAATAAATAATTGCTTTTCGTATGAAAAAATTGCACCACATTAAAAAGATTTATTCCGTGTTTAAAACAAATTTTTCTTTAATTTTCTCAATAAAAAGGTTCTTCCTGATAAGAATAGTTATAAACAATAAGGAGCAGGCACTGAAAATTCTAACAGAGATTATTATACTGTGTACGGTAAAATGAACGTAATAAAAAACATATTCTATATGTGGCTGTGAATAAATAAGATTTTAAAATAGGAAGGAATTGTTACAAGAGTGAAAAGTTTTAATTTGTTTTAGAGATTATTAAAAAAATTATTTTATCAAAAGATCTTACCTCGATATAGATAATATACATGTTTAAAATTTTTCGAAACAACAGATTCTGTAAAAAGTGATAGGGATGTGACATGCATTATATCTGTGACCAGTTGCAGGGGTGACTTTTACTCATTAAACATTGCAAAAGTGTAGGGATGTCACACAAATTTTTTTGTGCCTATTCACAGGAGTTCCACAAGTCCAATTTCAAGCAATTATTGTGCACTTTGTAGCAACATTTCCCTTGTTTTATCAAAGAATATTGTTTTTTAGAAAAACTGTATATTACGTAAAAAGTGTACACTTGAACTCAGGCTTGAGTCTGGTTTTGAATCTGAGCTTCGATTTGAATCCAGAGAATCCAGACGTAAACATCAGGGTTATGGGGACACTGAGAGTGACTCAGTTATCTAATCAGATAGTGAACGGTCTCCTTCGTAGGCTAAATAAGAAGGCTTATTATAGCTGAGGTTACGCGGATGAGTTGGTAATCCTAGTTAGAGAGACTCTTTTGGATACGTTAATGGGTCTAACAAGGTCAGTGTTTCGCATCGTAGAGCTTTAGTGCAATAGCTCAGGGTTCTCGGTTAGTACTGGTCAACAAAATATGAACTATGTGCTTATAGAATGGGACATGTCATTTGCAGTGTTGTTTTTTGTGCTGAATCCGAATCTGGCCTCCATTTCTGTACAACACGTCAGGTTTTTGAGATTTTTCAGATCAACATTTTTTTTTTAAATTACAAATCAGGAGATAGAATGTTGTAAAAAATTTTTTTCAATAAAAATTAATAAATAATTTCAATGCATTTTTTAATGCCAAATCCAACGGCTGTCTTTTTTCTGTGACATGTTATACGGTTGCCGAGATAATCTAGAAAAACTAAGGAAAAACACAAAAAAAGTGGTTTCACAAAAAACTGCATATCTGGCTAAAAAAATTTTTTTCCACCGTTCAAAATATATATAGCAGAGAAGTTGTCTCTTTCTACGGAGTTGCCAATTTGACGGCTTACATGTATTTTAAGCGAATCATTGTACTGCGTCTTCAAAATATATATTCTTTATGTTGTTAGCTCTTGTTGGAAAATGACGATAAATTGCTGCTTGTGATCAGAAACTTTTCCTCTTGTATGTTCGACGATGTTAAGCATTTGTTTCATTAGTCATGAGATTCCAACAGTAGTCTGCTGAAGCGTTCACACTCCACCTACCTTTGTACCTTTTTATCGATTGTAGCGATATCTTGATAAAATCTCTCACCATGTATATCACTAACTGCTCCAATATTTTTTGGGGAGAAGTCCAAGTGAGAGTGCATCATGTGATTTTTTTAGTGACATGTTCAGCTTCGTTTCCTGGAAGTTTTTCAACATCCTATCGATCAAGGATTTTTAGTTTCTGGATTTTCTGTTTTGTAAGAAATTGTCTATAACAGCTTTTACCGACAATCATGTTTATCTTTTACGTTTAGTCAAGATCTTTTCGAAATCGCCATGTAGCATCAGTTGTCGGATTTGTGGTCCATCAACTCCTCCCCTCTTAATTTTTGAGTCACTAGGCTTAGGGAATTTTCTTTTCAAAAAAAGAAGACCTGCTTCTCCGTTTCTATTGATCGCTTTAATGTAATTTTTTACGATCCCAAGCTTTATATGTAATTCTGGTAAAAAAAATCTTTTAAGGATCAACCAGTGGTTTTTGAGAAACGTTCACCTTTCCAGGTTTCAACGTCTGT
>JAUELO010453395.1:0-12992 GCA_032357855.1 Amphibolips quercusostensackenii | reverse complement strand
AAGCAACAATATCAGCTGTATCTAGATCAAAGGAAAGAGAAGTCGAATGACAGGATGAAAATACTAAGTTAAGACAAAGAATTTCGAGGTTCGAAAATGAAATAAAAGATTTAAAGAAAAAAATCAGCAAGGGAAATAATCTTGAGTGCGAAGGGGGCCAGCTAGATAAGCAACAGGGGATACAGCAAAATTTGGATAGAAACAATGTCGTGGTGGGGGGGGGGGGCAGCAAGCGAGATTGACAACCAGTCTAGAGCTTGGTAAGGAAGAGGAATTAAACAACAGCAGTGATAACTAAAATTTAACGATTCCAAAAAGACTTTCAAGTAGAGAATTAGTGTGGGAATTAAAAGGGACAAGAAAAAGGAAAAACTAGATACAAGTGGGGGGTTTTAGAACCACAGGCGGGCGCACGATAGCGAACGAAATGCTGATGGTACTCTGAAATCTGACGGAATAAAAATGCACATTGAAGAAATGAGAATAGTAGCAGGGGGTGTTCTACTGAGGTTGTCCTCATGGGAGGAAAAAATGAAATTAATGAGGGTTAAGAAGCGGCTCAAAGGCACAAGCATCACGGTAGACGACGATCTAACTGTAGGAGAAATCGAGGTGTAGAAATGGATAATTGAAAAAGTTAAAAGATGCTAACGAAAAGGAGCAGATGCAAGCTGGAGCTACATGAAGTGGAGAATTGGATATCGGGATTTTTTCTGGGATAAGAAAGAAGGAGTGAAGGGAATTAGTAGACTTCGAAAGGGGCCAGATGCAAAGTAATTAAATGTTTGTCATGGAACTTCTCGGGGAAAAGGGATGTGTTGGACTCAGTAGAATTTTGGAGAGAATATGACGTCATATTTGAAGAAACCTGGTTAGAGCATGGGAGTATCTCTGGCTTCAAAATAAAACTGGATGAAAATTCTATTTGAAGTGCTAAACCGGCAACTAGAGACAATAAGAAGGGTAGAGAGAGAGAGAGAGAAGATTGGAGTAAGGAAAGAATTGAGTGAAGGGATGTGTGTTGAAGAGTGGGAGTATGGGATGATTGTTAAAGGAGGCTGGAAACGAAATGGAAATAATGTTAGTATTGTAACTTTGTACAACAATGTTGGTTTTTCGAAATTTAAAGTTGAAAAAAGCAATTTGATCGAAGATATGCGAGAGAGGGGAGATGAGCTTGTCTTAGTAGGGGATTGTAATGAGAGAGTGGGTAAAGAAAAGGGAAGAAGTGATTGGGACAGGGGGGATTTTGATAGGGGCTATTGCAGGGTTAGAAACTCAGAAGATAAAAGTATCAAACGCAGAGGGCAAAAAATGATTAGAATTTTGTGAAGAGCAAGGGCTCAGAATAGCAAACGGAAGATTACAGGGGGACATGGAAGGAAAGTGGACACATATCTACGGAGACGGGGGGTCGGTTTTAGATTACGTAATTTTTTTAGAAAAGAGTGAAAAATGTCCAGTTAAAGAAATCAAGGTCCAGGTCAGAACGGAATCAGACCATCTTCCAGTCAGTTTCTCTTTAGAATTAGACATCACTATTTTCAATAGGGAACCCTTTTTGAGAAAGGAAAATAGGAAAATGATAAACCGTTTAAAATGGAAAAAGAATAAGGTAGAGGATTATGAAAAAAAAAATGGAAAAATTGTAGGAAGAAAGCGAAGAAAATGTGTACTAGGAAGGTAGATTTGGAAGGCAGCTAAGCGTTAGGATTACTAGCAAACAAGGGGAAAAGGGGGATAAAGTTTAAATAAATGGTAAAGGAGACTGGTTTGATAAAGAATGCGCTGAACAGAGGACTGCGGTTTGGAATTGTCTTAAAAAATACCTCGAGAGAAAGAATGATGAAGAAAAGGAAAAACTAAAAGAGGAAAAACAAATTTAGAAGCTTGTACGCAAAAAAGGAAATGGATAAACGGGAGGAGAAGTGGAAGAAGGTTGAGGAAAGTAGGTGCATGGGAAGCTTCTGACAGGCGATAGGAAACTTAGACCGAGAAGAAAGAGAAAGAGGGGAAGGAAAATAGGAAGGAAAAGATGGCTTAATCATTTTAGAATCCTACTAGAGGTAGGTAAAGAAAAAGTTAATAACTTTGACACAAATACCTTTGATATAAAGTCAAGAGGTGGAAAAAGAAGATGAGACGTTAGAAGTAGAAAATGTTAGGGTCAGCGAAAAAGGGGGGGGGGGGACCGCAACAGAAGGGCCAGTAGGAACTGTCAGTGAAGAAGAAGACGAAGTGAATGATGATATAACTTTTGAGGACATGGTAAAATGTATTAAGAAAATGAAAGTTGAAAAGCTCCAGGAGAAGTTGGGATCTCTATTGAATTTATTCGGGGAATTCCAAAAGTATGGGCTCTAGAGTTACATAAAATGATAAATGGATTCTAGACAGCGGTGAAAATAGCGAAAGGTTGGGAAAAGGCAGGAATAATGCCGATGTTTAAAGGTGCGGGGGAAGATGATACAGGTAATTATAGGGCAATGTCTTTGCTAGACACCGGTTATAAAATCTTAGCAGCAATTATGGATGCAAGGATTCAGAAGTGGATGGAAAAAGAAAAAGAACAGTGGGGTTGACTTAGCCGTGGAAATGTCGGGAAATCGGGTAATAAGGGGTTAAGAAATCTGAACTGTAGGCTTTGCCAGAGTGACGTTGAGGACATGGAGCACATATGGAAATGTATAAAAGCAAAGGAACTGATTGACAAGAGATGGGTAGAGGAGGTTAAAAGATGGTTACAGGAAGGGAAAGACATGGAGTTTGAGTCGAAAGTTTACCTCGCAATGTCATGAAAACCTATTCCCGGTCTCTGCAGATACGCTAGAGCATTTGAAAGATTAGCGAGAGAAAAGACGAATAAGGATAAGGGGAAAGATTGGTGCGATAAAGCTTGTGTGGAGAATGATGTGTGAGTGAAACCTAAGAATTAGTAATGTTCAACCTTAATGTTAGCTATTAGTTTGATGAAATTTTTTAAATTTTTTGTAGATGTTTATATAAGTCTTAATCTGAGTCAAAATAGGAGTAATGTCTACTGTGATATCTAAATAATAAATAAAATCAAATGTAGCTATTATTGTTAAGACTACAAGGCTGTCATTTAATTGTAAGGGGAGCGATATTGGGATGTAATGACTAATGTAAAAACCTAAGAAAAGGTGTACCTGTAAGAAATAAATTCTATTCTATTCTATTCTATAAATTTTTCAAGATTTCGAAAAAAATTTCAAAATATTTTAAGAAGTTTGAATGGCTTTAAGAAAATTAAAAACTTTCTTGAGATTATTGGGAAAATTTTTAATGACTTTATTTTGAAAAATTAATGTTTAAAGAAAATTTGAAAAGGTATCTAAATGTTTCAAAATATTTCTATAAATTTCGGAAACATTCGGAAGATTTAAGGGCAAATTTGTCAATTTTGAAAGATTTTTGTCAATTTTGAAAGATTTTTTAAAGTTTTAGGAATAGTTTGAGTCAGCTCAAGAGATATTTATCTTGCAAACTACTATATCTCTTAAAATGGCTCGAATTTTTTCTAAAAATTTCCAACATCCTGAAAAATAAAAAATTATGCCTTTTCGACATATCTGAAATCTTCAACAAAAAATTTTTAATTTTCTCAAAATCTCAGGAAATTTACATATTCATTTGATTTAAAAATTAATTAAGAAATAAGCTAAAAAAGATTTTTTTTTGTATTCTAAATTATTTATTCATTTAAATAATAATATGGGCGAATTTTTTCCTTTCATGACTGAAAAATCTTTTTTAGTTAAGAATTTAACTATTTGGTTAAAAATTCTTCTTTTTGTTTTGAAAATTAATCTATTTTTGTTGAGAATTCCACTTTTTTGTTGAAAATCTGTCTTTTCCAGTTAAAAATGAAACTAATTGAAAATGAATCGTTTTTCGTCGGGGATTCAAACACTTTGTTAAAAATTCATTTGTTTTATTAATAATGCCTCCTTTTAGTTAAAAATTCATCTCTTTGGTTGACAATATCACTATTTCGCTAAAAATTCGTCTTTTTTCTAGAAAATTCATACCATTTTAGTTGAAAATTCGTCTTTTGCAGTAGAAAATTCATCTATTTCGTTAAAAATTCGTATTTTTGTGTTAAAAAATTGAACTGTTTTGTAGAAAATTCGTCTTATTTTTTGGTTTAAAATGCAACTGGTAAAAATTATTATTATTATTATTTTTTTTGGTTGAGGATTCTTAACACTTTTTGCTTAAGGATTCTTCAACACTTTTAAATACAAAATTTAATGTTTTTCCACAATTTATTTTAATTTTTGATTTAAGTTTTTGATTTAAAAAGTTTTTTATTGTTGATCCACAAAAGACATTATTAAAAACATGCATGCGCGCGCGTAACGCGTTTTTGCTACTTGTATTATTAAAAAGCACATAGCGCCATTTTCGATTATTTCTCGAAACCATCTCGAAATTACTCGAAATAGTAAAAATATAAAAAGTCTGTAAACTTTTATAGATTTATGATAAAGTAAGATTATCTAAAGAATATATTCAAGTATAATAGTAATCAATGGAAGAAAGTTGTAAAATGTTTAATGACCATGAATATATTTCTTAAAATTAATGGGATAAATCAAACTGATTTTTTATTTTGAAAAATTAATTTAAGAGAATATTTTAAAAGACTTTAAAACATTTCAAAAGATTTCCAAAATTGTCAAAACAGAATCTGTAAGATTCGTAGGCATTTATTTTTTATTTTTAAGAATTTGGAAAAAATTAAAAAAAATCAAATAATTTTAAAAGATATTTAAAAGATTTAAATGTTTCAGAAATGATTTAAAAATAATTTGGAATTTGAACTGATTCACAAAAATTTAAACAAAATGTACATTTTTGAAGATTTCAACAAATATTTTTTAACTTTTTAAGAAGTTCGAAAGGCTTCAAGAAAATGAAAATCTTTTCTTGAGATTCATGGGAAAATTTTCAACGACTTTTTTTTTTTAATTAATTTTTTAAGAAAATTTAAATTGTTTTTAAAACATTTTAAAAGATTTCCACAAAGATTGAAAATATCTGGAAGTTTTAAGTTCAATTTTTTTAATTTGAAAGATTTTTGAAAATTTAAGGAATAGTTTGAGTCAGATTAAAAGATATTTTCCAAAATTCTAAAAGTCGTAAATATCTTTTGAAATTACTCGAATTTTTCTTAAAATTTCGCAAAAATCCTGAAAAATAAAAAAATAATACTTTTTCGACATCCAGTTTATACATAATAATAATAATAATAATAATAATTTAATAAGAATTAATGGCTCAAATCTTCAATTTTTTAAAAATTTTCTCCAAAATCTTATCAAAATGATATATTTATATAACTTTAAAAACGAATGAACAAATGAACTTAAAAAATAAATGTTAATTTAAAATTTTTATTTTGTATTTAAAACTATTTATATTTATCTCCTAAAGTATACATTTTTGAATATTGGAAATTGCGCACTCTATCATTTTCAGTGTTGGGGCTAAGCGCGCACCTTTGGGTTTCTTAAACAAATTTTTTTAATTTAATAAAAACATTCAATTTTCCATCAAAGGCACACTATTTTTGCACACTGTAATTTGTAGATTTTTGAAGATTTTGGAAATAATGAAGGTCTTTATGAATTTTAAAAGATTTCAGTATATTTAAAACAAATTTCTTGCATTCCTTGGAGACTTTAAACTGATTATTAATTTTTTTAAATAAATTCTTAGAGAAAATTAATAAAGATTTAAAGACATTTTAAGTAATTTCCTGAAGTTTCAGAAAAGAATGTGGATTTTACAGCAAAATTTTTCCATTAGCGAGATTACAAAGTTTTATAAAATATTCGAGTAAGTTTAAGAGACATTTGAAGGTATTTAGAAGATAACACATTAATTTATAAAATGAAAACATTTCAAAAAAGTTTTTAAATATATACATTTTTGAATATTTGTGCATAAAATTTTTGAAGCTTCTTAAAAATTTTTCAAGTAACAAAATTTTTTTAAAATTCATGGAAATATTTAAACTGATTTTTTATTTTAAAAAATTAATTTAAAGAGAATATTGAAGAAGATTTTCGAAATCGCCATGACAAAATCTAGAAGATTTGAAGGCAATTTTTTTAATTTTTCATAATTTTAATAAAAAATTTTGAAAAATTTGAATATTTTTAAAAGATGTTTAGAAGGTTCAAAGTTTTTGAAATAATTAAAAAAGAATTTAAAATTTGAGAAGATTTTCTAAAATTTAAAACAAAATGTAAATTTTTGAAGACTTCGAAAAAAATTCGAAGATTTTTAAGCAGTTTGAAAGGCTTCAAGAAAATAAAAAACTTATCTTGAAATTCCTGGGAAAATTTGTACTGACGTTTGTTTAAAAAAATTAATTTTTAAAGATAATTTAAAAAGGTTTCAAAACATTTCTAAAATTATTTTAGAAAATATCTGGAAGATTCAAATTTAATTTATTTAATTTTGAAAGATTTATCACAATTTTAGCAATAGCTCGAATCAGCTTAAAATATATCCTCCAAACTTCTAAAAGACCTAAATATCTTTTAAATCGACTCGAGTTTTTTATAGAAGCTTTCAAAATCCCTAAAAATAAAAAATTATACTTTTTCAACATACCTGAAATCATCAGAAATTTTTTTCAATTTTCTTAGGAATCTAGGAACATTGTATATTTATATAACCCTGAAAACAAATAAACAAATAAACTTAAAAAAGGAAAGTTTGTTCGAAATTTTTATTTTACATTTGGTTGTCAGTTCGCCTTTTTGGTTTGAAAATTAATCTTTTTTCGTTAAGAATTCCACCATTTTCTTGAAATTGAGTTTCTTTTGTTTGTTTAAAAACGGAACTTGTTGAAAATTAATATTTTTTCATTAAAGATTCATCATTTCAGTTGAAAATTCATCTCTTCGATTAATAATGTAACTATTTCGTTGAAAATCCGTCTTTTTGGTAGAAAACAAATATTCTTGGTAACAAATTCATCTATTTTGTTGGAAATTATTTTTGTTATAATTTATTACAAAAAATATGTTTCTCATAAACTTGATTGATTTTTCGTAGAGTTTTAAAAAGTAATTTCAAGAGAAAGTCGACAAAGATATTAAAACATTTGAATATTTCTTAAAATTTCGAAAAATAATATTGTAGATTTTAAAGCCAAATTTTTTAATCAGCAAAATTACAAAGTTTTATAAAAAAATCTATTAAGTTTAGAAGACATTTAGAAGGTATAAAAAAATTCAAAATTAATTTCAAAATTGAAGATTTGAAAATAAAAATGAAAGGTTTTACGATAATACAAAATATATTTTTTTAATCCATGGGATAATTTAAGCTGATTTTTTAATTTGAAAAATTAATAATGTCCAATACTGTCAAGCAGTATCTGGAAGTTATGAAGGCATTTTTTAAAAATTTTTCAGGATTTTAAGATAAGAAAAAACTTTTCTTGAGATTGATGGAAAGATTTGCAACGACTCTTTGTATTGAAAAATTAATTTTTAAAGAAAATTTAAAAAGGTATCGAAATATTTTAAAAGATTTCAACAAATATCCAAAATATCTAAAAGATTTAAGGACATTTTTTTAAATTTTGGAATATTTTTCAAAATTTTAGAAATAGTTCGAGTCAGTTTAAAGATATTTATCTTCCAAACTTCTAAAAGTCCTAAATATCTTTTAAATGGACACAAGTTTCTTCTAAAATTTTTCAAAATCCAAAACAAGTTATATCACAAGATATCTTAAATATGTAAGCACCGTGGATTAATTGAATAATTAAATAATACCAACAATTTTTATTTTATTTTATACTTGAAATTTAGTGCATATTTAAATAAAATTATTGTGGGTACTATATCAAATTCAATTTAAACGGCTTTAAATTCCCAACTTTTTTAGTTTTGAATTTAAAAATATAGGTTTTTAACCAAAAAATTGAATAGTTAAATTTTCAGTTAGAAATATAATTTTTTACAGAAAAATTTTAACTAGTAATGAATTTTTAAACAAAATAATGAATCATCCACCGGGACAGATCAGTTTTAAATAAAAAAAATTAATTTTCATCAAAAGAGTTTAACTTACACTCAGGTAGTTTTATTTTCAACCAGAAAGATAAATATTCAACTTAAATTATGAATATTTAACTGGAATATTTAAATTTTCAAACAAAAAGATGAATTTTTATAGAAGATTAATTTTCAAGCAAAAAGATTAATTTTCAGCTAGAAATACGATTTTTCAACAAAATACATGAAGTTTTAACGAAACAGATGGACGTTCAAGTAAAAAATACAAATTTTGATCTGAGTAGTTGAGTTTTGAACTAAAAAAGAGAATTATTTAATAAAAAATGAAATAGTTTGGTTGAGAAAAAAAAATCAGACAGAAACTGATGAAAAATCGACCAAAAATTGAATAGGTAAATTTTATTCAAATACATTAATTTTCAATGAAAAAAAAATATTTTTTGTTGAAAAAATTAATTTTTAACCAATGAGATAAATCTAGAACTAAAATGATGAACCTTTAAGTGGAATAATTGAATTTTTACCCAAAAAGATTAATATTTAACCCAGCAGATTAATAAATTTCTACCAAACAAGATAAATTTTAAACTGAAAACAGAAAACTTTTTAGCAAAAAATTAAAGACTGAAATTTTTGTTAAAAAAAATTTACATTTTCAATAAAAACAAATTTATGTTTAACCAAACAAAAAAACTGAATTTTCAAAAAAATATTTTCAATCTGAATAGTTAAATTTTCAGTAAATAAAATTAATTTCCAACTAAAGATAAAACGAATTTTTCACAAAATAGCTTATTTTATAATTAAAGAGATCGATTTACAATTAAAATGATAAATCCTCTGCATGAAAAAAATTTAAAAAAAAAGAGTTTAACTTTCAGCCAACTTATTTAATTTTCATTTAAAAAAAAGAAAAATTCTGAACCAAAAATGTATTATTTGATATTCTAACAATAAAATATTTAAATTTTTATCACAAACAGTTGAATTTAACAATAAGACGACTTTTCAATTAAGAAAGATCTTTTAGTCAAGAGAGAGAAAAAATGTGCGAATTTTCAAGCGAAAAGCTCTATTTTTATCCAAAAAGATTAATTTTCTATAAAAAAAACCAAATTTTCAAAAAAGTACATACATTTTTTTACCAGATATTTGAATTTAAAATAAAAAATATAACAGTTCAATTTTCAGTTCAAAAAATTAATTTCGAACAAAAAAACGGGGTATTAAAAAAATAGTTAATTACAGCAACATAAAGCTACTTTTACAAAGAAAGAATCATTGTTATTTAATTTTATATTCAAATTCAAATACCTGTTTTTTATTTAAAAACTCTGTTTCAAGGGACTAAATATTAAAAGGTTTTGGTGTTAATACGTTTTTTATTTCCAAAAATTATCTTAAAAATATTTAGAAATATCCCAAAAGATTTCCAAAATTATCAAAAAAGAATCTGAAAGATTTAAAGTCAACTTTTTTAGTTTTGCAGAATTTTTCAGAATTTTAGAAGCAATACGAATTATTTTGAGAGATATTTGGAAATTAAAAAAAAATTTTAAGTAATAAAAAATTGCAAAAAACTTCAAACAAAATGAAGATTTTTGAAGATTTTGAAGTAAAACTTTAAAGTTTTCTTTAAAAAGATGTTGAAAGGTTTCGAGACAATAAAAAAATTTTCTTAAAATTCCTGGGAATATTTAAAGTGATTCTTTATTTTTTAAAATTAATTGGAAGAGAATATTGAAAAATATTATAAAACATTACAAATGATTTCCAAAATTGTCAAAAATGATTAAACCTGGTCAAAATGGTTAAACCTTTTTGTTGAAAATTACTTATTTTTTTAAGATTCATTATTTTAGTTAAAAACTTAGTTAAAAAATTAAACTTTTTTGTAGGAAATTCGTCTCTATTGGAAAATATTTAATTTTCTTTGGTTAAAAACACATTTGGTTGAAAATTAATCTTTTTTGGTTGAGAATTCAACTATTTTATTGAAAATTTTCTATTTTTTGGATAAATTCAACCATTTTTTTATTTAAATAAAAATCTGTTTGGATTGAAATATCAACTATACCATTTTTTATAGAAAGTTCATTTTTTAGTTTGAAAATTCAACTGTTTCATTCATGATCAATTTTTTTGTTGGAATTTTGATTTGACATACATGAAATTTTGTAAAATCTATGTGAACAATCTTAAGATTTTTAGAAAAATTATATTTTTATAACCTTAAAAACAAATAAACGTTAAAAAATAGATAGTGATTCGAAATTTTTATTTTGTATTCAAAATTATTTTTTCTTCAAATTATAATTTGGTTGAAGATTTATCATTTTGGTTCAAAACTCATTTTTTTGGATGAAAATGTAACAATTTTTCTGAATTTTTTTTTATTAAATCAACTATATTTGATTAAAAATTATAATCGTTTTGGATTTAAATATAAACTATTACATTTTTTGTTGAAAATTCATCTCTTTAGTTTAAAAATTTAACTATTTGGTTGAACACGAACCTTTTTGTTGAAATTTTGATTTGACATATCTGAAGTTTTCAAAAATCTTTCTGAAATTTCTTAAGAATCTTAGAAAAATTATACATATTTAACTTAAATAACAAATAAACCTAAAAAATAAATACTCATTTAAAATTTTTATTTTGTATTAAAAATTATTTTGCCTCTCAAACCGAGAAATTACACATGATGCTAGTGAAAAAAAATCTACTTTTCTTTTTCAGATTGTCAGTCCCCTAAAAATGAAAGAAACATTAGTGGGTCAATTGAAGACCCAAATCGCCGACCTGGAACGCTTCATAAATTATCTTCAGGGCGAAGTAAGCACAGAAACTCTATCTTGCACTTGTGCTTGTCCAGTTCACACAAACGGGGCTCCAGCTGCTTCCTCTTTCTCCAGAAAATCCTTCCAAAAAAGGCCAGTAGATGAAGAAAAACGAACCGAGAGTCTGAACACTGTCCGAAAAGTCCTGATGCTGTTGCACATGTACGTTGTGTCGCAACTTGGATGCGGAAGCAGAAGATCCAGGAATGCCTTCAAGAAAAATTCCGTCTGCAGTTGGAGAGACCAGCGAACTCGTTTGGATATCGCCATTGAACATATTTTGGACACTCTAGCAGAAAGTGAGCACCGTAATGAGGATTATGAGAATGATATTGACATTGAATATTCTTCAGATTCAGATTCTCCGGTCGCTCAGAGCAACGCGAAGGTCACTTCCGCTGTGAGGAAACATCTCGCGATTGCTATCAGAGATTTGGTGCAACATGGATCGAGTACGGATGTTCAGGTGAATAGTCTTGTTCCGTTTGTTGGATGCTTTCCACAAAGAAGTCACACCAGCAGCAGTTTGATGCATGCATGGCTGATTGTTTTGAAGTATTATGAAGTCAAGAATGGACATCGGTATAATTCTACGCCTGCGCAGAAGCTCTCACAGAGCTTTAATTTGGACCTTGTCGGAGGTCGAACTGTCTCTTCTAAACAGGTGAGTCAATATTTTTTTTGGTGTTCTAGAAGCAAAGTAGTGGGATCGGGAATTTTTCGAAGAGACCGAGAAAATTTTTTAATTTAGAAGGGAAGCATAACGAATCACTTTACAATAACTATTTCAACAAATTTCAGCTAAAAAATTGATTCAAGTATATATCACCTGCAGTGTTGGTCGAAACGTAGAGGCCTTTTCTAAATAAATGTTTTAAAAATGTTTTTTGCATATTTTATTTTGACTTGATCATTGACTCTAAGATGGAATATATTTGCTAAAATTTGCTGAAATACTGATTGAAAATTAAAGCGTTTAGCGAAAAGAAAAACAGTTCTGGATCTGTTTTATCTACACCTTTTTTTTGCATATTGTATCACTTTATAATGTCACCTTTGATATAATATGAAATTATCAGGGTTGTTACCAGACCTGGGAAAGTTCTTCAAAATCTGGAAACGTACTGGAATTTAAAAAAAAATAATGGAACTTCCCCTTTTTTTTGTTTTTTGCTTAAATGTGAACTGATTTAATAAAAGAAAATCAAATTAATTTTGCTTGAAAGTTAGTTTTTTTTTTGTTGAAAAGTCTACTATTATATTTTTGCTTCAGATCTCCTTTGGTTAAAAATTATACTATTTCGTTAAAAATTCACCTGTTTTGGTAAAACGTCATCATTTTAGGTCAAAAATTCAACTGCTCTGTTGTACATTTTTTTTGGATAGCAAATTCGTCCTTTTGGACTAAAAACTATTTTCTTAAAAATACAACAGTTTGATATGCTCCTTACTCATGGGGGACATAATTGGTAACAGTAAGGAGGATAATCGTCGGGAACGGAGGCTGTCTATGGCTGTGAGGTAGTAAGCGATAGCGTACGGAAGAGTGATCTGGAAAACGCCGGAGGAGGGGTTTCGAGGGAGGTTGTGATGTGTCCAACTCATAGGATAGAAGGAGGCAGCTGGTAGAAATATCGCGAGGAAGTTGGAATGATATCGTAGTTGAGCGGTCGTTCTTTATTTTCTATGTTTTTCGCTAGAAAAGAAGTTGCTTAGCGGCGATGCGTCTGTGTCACTCAGTGGGAAAGGGATGAAGTGAGTCAGTGTGTCGGCTAAAAGGGCTGGAATGCCAGCTGTTACAGCGAAAACAAGCGGGCTGGAATGCCAGCTGGCCTGTTAGCGGATGAGAGAGGGAGTGAATTTAAGTGACCAAAATTGAAGAAAATATGTTTTACAAATTGTTATTCAAAGATGACTATGTACGGCGATTAGTGCACTTCTTGGTGAAAACTTTGGCAAAGGCTAGTTCCAGAAACCTATGGGTAAATACCAGCGGTAGATTCCCGAAGAGAGAGAGAGTCGTGCTGTCGGTTTGTCTTCGGTAAGAGTCACGGCAATGGCTTGCTCGTGAGACCTAGGGCTG
>JAUELO010453371.1:0-12995 GCA_032357855.1 Amphibolips quercusostensackenii | reverse complement strand
TTGTATAGTTCTACCGTAAAATGGAATTTTTTATTTTTTATTATTTTTTGTGTAATCGAAATTTGAATTTTTGATTTACCAAAGCGATTCAAAAAGGTGTTACGATAATTTTGTAGAGTGCTTAAAAAGCAACGTTTTTCTTCTTCTGATTTTTTCAATGTCGTGCGTTGTTTTGCTTTAAATTTTCATTTTCGTTTGTTTTTGTTAAATTTTGCAAATGCTGTAACTTTAGTACTGGCTGGCTAACAAACTCGACATTCAGTTTAAGAGAGTTAGATAGTATACCAAAGGCCAATCCAATCGCTCAATTCTTGCGAAAGTTTGTGTGCTAACAGACTAAAAATCTACAGACACATAGAAGGTCTCAAAATCTGTACATTTGACAAACACAGGGGGATGGGGTCAAATTTTACACAAATCTAATACCTTCTCTGATGAGACTGCGAAAACAATTTTGTTATTGTACATTTTATTGCAACTTGTGTCGTTTTTCCATCAATTTAATTTTTTCAATTTCAATGTTACTTTTCACGATTTAAACAAAAAAAACGCATCCTAACGAGAAGTGGTTCTAAGAAAATTTGTAGATATAATTTAGGCGGAACACTTTATTAGTTAAAATGTTACTTCAGCTTGTGTCGTTTTTTCCAAGAAGTTATTTTTTTATTTGGAATGTATTGTTATGACAAAAACTTATTACAATTTTTTAATTTTTTTTAATGCACAATTTTTGTTTATTCATCTGTTTTTATACCTTGAATTGTTTTTCCAAAAATTTGATTTTTGAATGTCCATGTCGTTTTCATGAATACCGTAAAAACTACATATTATATCAAAACATAATTTACTTTTTTAACGAAAAGAAAAAAATTTACGCGTCTCATCAAAAAGTAAATAATGACAAATTTGGGTGTCTTTTTGGGTACACGATTTTCACCTTATCTTTTGTCGCATCTTGTATAGTTTGACTTAAAAGTAGAATTTTTGATTTTTGATTATTTTTTGTGCAATCAAAATTAGAATTTTTGATTCGTCAGAAAAATTCAAAAAGTTGTTATAATAATTTTATCGGGTGTTTAAAACACGTTTTTCTTTTTTTTTTGACTTTTTTTATATCGTGCGTTGTTTGGCTTCAAATGTTCATTTTCATTTATTTTCTTGGATTTCAAAAATGCTATAACTGCGGTAATTTTTTAATCAGAAAAATTCATGAGGATAAATCGTCCGTCTTTTTCAAAACTACTTATAACTGTACATAGAGTGTTTAAATATTGGAAAACATTGGTCTCAAAAGTTTTCAAAACTTACTCACTTTTTGAATTTTTATCCAAAGTGGCTGGCTGACAAACTTTACCATTAGTTTTTGACACTTAAGGTGTATAACAAAGGCTAATCTGATAGATAAATTTTAAAAAAAATTATTGTGCTCACAGACAGACAGACAGACATAAAGACAGAAACATTAGTAAAAACCTGTTTTTTGGGTTCAGGGGGTCTCAAAACGTAGACATTTGACAAAAGCTGGAGGGGGGGGGGGAATTTTACACAAATCTAATACCTCCTAATTTCACGATGAGAATGTGAAAAAGATAAGTTTTTGAAAAAAAATGGAATAGTAGAATTTGCAGTTAAAAACAGCAAAATAGTTAAATCCTATACAAAAAGATGAATTTTCAACAAACAAAATTAAATATCTTAAAAGTCGAGTGTTTTAGAAAACATTTGATTTTTAAACCAGAAAAAAAGAATTTTCAACCAGAAAGTTAATTTTCAACTTAAAAATTAATTTTTAACAAACTAGTTAAATTTTTAACAAACAAAAAAATAAATTTTTAACCAAAAATGAAATCATTGAATTTCAAGTTTCAAAAATTAACTGAAAAAAAAACAATATTTAAGCAGTTACATTAAACTGAGGAACAAAAATTTTTAACAAAAAAGTGTAATCCGCAAGCAATGTGATGAATTTTTATTCTAAAAAAATTAATTTTCTGCTTAAGTAGACAAATTTTTTACAAAATGCATACATTTTTTTAATGTTTGAATTTTTTCTTTATAATAGAAAAATTTTCAACTGAAAATGGAATAGCTATATCTTCCAATGAGAAAATAGTTGTTAACCAAAAAAATCGAATTTTTGACAGCATAGTTGAATTTTTTAATTATTATTCGAGTTTAAAACCAATAAGTTTGAATTACCACAATCATAGTTCAATTAGCAATCAAATAATTTACTTATCTACCAAATTGTTGAATTTTCAACTAAAATGGTGAATCTTCAATAAAAAAAAAAAAATGGTTTACAGAGCAGTTCAACTCTAAAATACATGTTGTTTTTTATACAAAAAAAAATCAATTCTCAACAAAACATTAAATAGTCCATATTTAAGCAAAAAATGATTTATTTTCAAATAAAAAACAGTGAAATTCAACAAAAAAACACGGATTTTTAACAAAATATTTAAATCCTTATCCAAAATAAATTATTTTCAACCAAGCAGTTGTATTTTAAACGGAAAAGGATAAATTTTCAACCAGGAAGATTCATGTGTTACCAAAAAATACAATTTTTCAAGAAAATACATGTTGATTTTTTAAACAACAATATAAATTTTCTGCAAAAAAGATGAATTGGCAACAACATACATAAATTTTCAAATAAATGCTTAAATTTTTGACTGAAACTGTAGACTTCTAAACTGAAGAACGTGATTTTTGAAGCAAAAATAGAATAGTTACATTTTTTGTTTGGAAATTAATTTCTAACCAAAAATGAAATGAGTTTTTACAAAATAATTAAATCCTCTACCGCAACAGATTACTTTTCAACCAAGCAGTTGAAAATTTAACCAAAAAGGATAAAGTCTCAACAAAAAAGAGTTATTTTCTACTAAAAGAGACATATTTTTTACAAAATACATGAATTTTCAACCAAAATTTGAACGAATTTTCAACAAAATGATTAAATTTAAAATTTTAAATTAAATGGTTAAATAAAATGTTGTTGCAGTTTGTGTTCTTATATCTAAAAGTTAATTTTTGTATTTTTAATACATTTTTATAATAAGAGTTTATAACGAATCGGTAGATCTTTTTTGGTTGAACAACTTTTGTCTTTTCATTTTTATCCGTCTGTCGTTCCGTTTTTCCAATAATTTATTAAATTATTATTCCTAATGTCATATTTTTTCCAAATCTACTGATTCTATCTAAAAATTATTAATAAAAAATGTATAGATCTTTTTTAAATAAAAAAAGTTTTGTTCATTTTTTTTCGTACCTGTGTCGTTTTTTAAAAAATTTTTTTTCAATTTTCAACATTATTTTCACGATTAAAACAAAAACTATTTTATTTATTTATAATTTTATTTTTTATGAATAAAACTTAAATAACGCTCTATATAAAAAAAATAATATATAACAGATTTGTAGCTATTTTTTGGGAGAACAACGTTTGTTTTATTATTTTTTCCGCAGCTTGTGTTGTTTGTCCGAAAATTAAATTTTGAAATTTTTAATACTGCTTTTTACAAATGAAACAGAAAGAACGCATCCAATCAATGAATAATCAATACAAAATTTGTAGCTCTTTTTATCTAAATAATTTTTGTCTAATTACTTTTTTCGTAGCTTGCGTCGCTTGTCCAAAATTTTTTTCTTTTTTCTAATGTCGTTTTTCATGAAGAAAACAAAAACTGCGCATCCTATGAAAAATAATTTATAACTAAAATTTCTAGCTCTTTCTTAGACGCAAAATTTTTGTCTTTTTGTCTTTTAGCTTAACCGCAAAGTGGAATTTTTTATTTTTCATCATTTATTATGCGATTGAAAATTTCAGTTTTCGATTTTTCAACAAAATTCAAAAAGTTATTGTGATAATGTGGTAGAGATTTTCAAGAGAAACGTTATCCTCCCGTCAACTTTTTTTTATAGGGCTTTGAATTTTTTTAAATTTAATTTAGCATAATGATTTTGTGAAGTAAAATGTTATTGCAGCTTGTATTCTTTTACCAAAAAGTTCATTTTTGTAATTTATATACATTTTGATAATAAGAGTTAATAACGAATTGGTAGACCTTTTTTGGTTGAACAACTTTTGCCTTTTCATTTTTATTCGTCTTTCGTTGCGTTCGTCCAATAATTTAATTAAATTATTTTTAATGTCATATTTTTTCTCAAATCTACTGATTTTATCTAAAAATTATTAATGAAAAATGTATAGATCCTTTTCAAATAAAAAAAGTTTTGTTAATTTTTTTTCGTACCTGTGTCGTTTGAAAATTTTTTTTTTTTTAATTTCTACCATTATTTTTACGATTGAAACGAAGAGCACACTTCTATCAAAGAATTATCAAAAATTTGTAGCTCTTTTTTAGATAAGTAACTTTTGTCTGTTTATTTTTTTCATAGCTTTTCTTGTTTGTCCAAAAAATTATTTTCTTATTTTTTATTTTATTTTTTATGATTAAAAACTAAATCTACGCGTTCTATGAAAAAAATATACAACAGATTTGTAGCTATTTTTTGGGACAACAACTTTTGTCTGATTATGTTTTCCTCTAGCTTGTGTTGTTTGTCCAAAAATAAAATTTTTTATTTTCAATATTGTTTTTTACAAATAAAAGAAATACAATGCATCCTATCAATAAGTTATTAATTAAAAATTTGTAGCTCTTTTTTATGAAAGTAATTTTTGTCTTATTACTTTTTTTATAGCTTGCGTTGCTTGTCCAAAATTCTTTTTTTCGGTCTAATGTCGTTTTTCACAAAGAAAATAAAAACCACGCATCGTATTGAAAAATAATTTGTAAAAATTTTCAGCTCTTTCTTGGGCGCAAAATTTTTGTCTTTTTATCTTTTTTTATCTTGCATAGCCTAACCGCAAAGTGAAATTTTTTATTTTTTATTTTTTTACCATTTTTTATGTTATGAAAAATTTTAATTTTTAATTTTTAAACAGAATTAAAAAATTATTATGATAATGTGGTAGAGATTCCAAAGAAAAGCGCTATCTTTGCGTCGACTTTTTTTATATTGTGCGTTGTTTGGCTTAAAATTTAAATTTTAGTTGTTTTTTTATTTTGTAAATGCTATAACCCTAGGAATTTTCTTTTTATTAAAAAAAGTCATCAGAATAAATTGGTCATCTTTCTGAGTACTATGAAAAGCCTAAAATAGAATTTTTAAATTTAATAAAAGTGGTCTTAAATTATAATTGTAGTTTGTGTTCTTCTTAAATGAATATAATTTTTTTATATATAAAACATTTTTATAATAAGAGTTCAAATCGAATTTGTAGACCTTTTTTGGTTACACAACTTTATTTTTATTTATCTTTTGGTCCATTCTTTCAGTAATTTAATTGAATTATTTTCAATCTTATTAGTTTTTTTTTGAAGAAAAATCTACGGATCCTACCTAAAAATTATTATTGAAAAATTCAAGGATCCTTTTTAGGTAAAAACTTTTGTAAATTAATTTTTATTCTCACCTGTATCTTTTTTCAAAAAATTTAATTTTTCATCTTCTAATATTATTTTTACGCCTAGAACAGAAACTACGCTTCCTATCAAAAAGTTATTGACAAATTTGTAGTTTTTTTTTGGATAAGTAAATTTTTTGTTCTTTTTTTCATTGCTTTTTTCGTTTGTCCAAAAATTTAATGTTTTTAATTGTAATATATTTTCATGAATAACACTAAAGCTATGTGTTCTATCAGAAAATAATTCTTAACAAATTTGTAGCTCTTTTTCAGGAGAACAACTTTTTTTTCAATAATTCTTTTCGTAGCTTGTTTTATTTGTCCAAAAATTTAATTTCTTCATTTTAAATGTTGTTTTCTACAAATAAAACAGAAACAACGCCTCCTATCAAGAAATAATTTTTTTTAATTTTGCAGCTCTTTTTTAGGTGAACAGCTTTTGTCTAATTTCTTTTTTTTGTAGCTTATGTCGTTTGTCTAAAATTTTTTTTTTAAATGTTGCTTTCCACAAATAAAACAATAACTACGCATTCTATCAAAATATGAATAATAAAAAATGTGTAGCTCTTTTTTTAGGCGCATAATTTTTTTTATCTTTTTTTGGTTTTTGCATTGTTTAAACGCAAAGTAGAGTTTTGAATTTTTCATTATTTTTTGTGTGATCAAGAATTTGAATTTCAGATTTTTTAAGTAAATTCAAAAAGTTGTTATAATGATCTTGTGGAAATAAGAAAAAAAAGTTTTTTTTATCTCGACTGTTTTCATAACGTGCGTTGTTTGGCTCAAAATTTTTATTACATTTTCTTTTTTCGAATTTTGTGAGCACTTTAACTAGAGTAATTTTCTTTTTGTTAAAAAAAGTCATATGGATAAATTGTTTATCTTTTCAAGTTCTAGAAATAACCGTTTATGGAATTTTTAAATTTACAAAAAATTGGTCTAAAAATTTCTTTAAATGTTTTAACTTTTTAAGTTTTAATCCAAAATGTTTGGCTAACGGATTCGTTCTTTCTTCTTACCCTTTTCTTGAGGGTGCTAAAGCACACACCGGAAGAAAACTTCGAAACAAAATAGTTGTGTCATCAAAAAAATTTAATTTTTAACCAAATAGTAGCATTTCTGATTAAAGAGATGATTTGTGCACCAAAAATATAATTGTACTTTTAATTAAATTCTTTAGACATTATTTTTATCTGTAAACATTTTTTTACCTTTTTGAAGGAATTCGTATTTGTATCCCTGCTTGCAAGGAATTTTCCTTTTTCTCGTTTTTTCGATAGATAATTTTACTGAATTGATAGAACCCAATAAGAAATCAAATATTTAATTGAGAGGTAATCTTTCTTATTGGGTTCTATAAATTTTTTAAAAATATTTAGTGAAAAAAAGTTAAAATTCCTTTCAAGCAGAGATACAAACAAGGATTCCTTTAAAAGGGGGAAAAGATTTTCTCAGATGAAAAACTCAGATGAAAAACTCAGATGAAAAGTTCTTTTTTCTAAATCATTATTCATTGTTCACGTAATATGTGGACGTTCCCTGAAAAGTAATTTGAATTTAAATTTGACTAAAATTAGTTTATTCGAACACCCCAGTTTTTCACTCCTTCCTGATTTTTTTTTCGTGAAAGATTTCGTAATCTAAAATAGAGTGTGAGTCATTTCTTGAAAAATGGGTGTTGTCCCTAGAGAATACTTGACCAAAGAAGCATTTTACCTTTGATACCTTTGCCTTCTTGAGGGATGGCATAAAAAATAGCTTCCTGAAATTTACGGTGGAGGCTTTCACCTATCCATTAAGTGAACGTTCCTTTCAATCCTAAAGGGTGCGATTTCATTGTACAAATTGGCATTCAAAGAAATTTATGAGGATACTTCCTACTCGAAAATTAAGATTTAGAAGTAAAAACCTTAGTAAAACACAATAGAAACGTAATCGAAAAATTTGCCGGGTGTTTGTGAATTCTCTTTTGTTAATGCTCCGTGGGCTTTAACAAACACATTTTCATCAGACAGTTTGTGCTTCGCATAATATGCATTTGTATTAAAATAGACGTATTTTTATTGTCTTGCTTTAATATTTAAAAAAATGTGCATTCTATATAAAAAATGTTCTTAAAACTTTATTGCAGCTTGTATCGTATTTCCATAAATATAATTTGATTATTTTGAATGTTATTTTTTAGGATTTCCAATTTTAAATAAACTTATTGTGACTCGCGTCGTTTTTTCAAGATGTTAATTGTCTTATTTGTAAAGTATTCTTATCAGGAAAGTTTATAAAAAATTCGGAGGTCATTCTTGGTTAAACAACTTTCATTTATTCATTTTTTTGTCTCTTGTTACTTTTTTCTAAAAATATAATTTCTTAATTTTCCTTCTTATTTTTTAGTGTTTAATTGTTTCTTGATGAATTTTTTTTCAAACTCTGCGTTGTTTTTTTTTAATTTCTCTAAATGTTATTTTTCACGAATAAAACAAGAGCGGAGGGGGAGGGGGCAAATTTTACACAAATCTGATTTTTTTGTTTTACTAGTTTATATATTAGCCTTGATGCAGAATCCAATTTTGTTAGAAATAATTATTGTGCGTCCCGAAATTATTCTCAAAACAAATTTGAATCGTGTTTGTTAAGATTGACCCTTATTATCACGATTTAGAGCAAAACCTTTAATAGAAAAATTAAACTAGACAATATTTTGAGAAAAAATTCAAATGAAAAAACAAACCTTCTACATTTATTAGGTGCCGAGTTTTAATCCACCAGAGTAACCAGATTTTTTTTGATAGATAAATGATTAAATTCTAAAGTTTGCATCTATACATTGAAACCTGCTTTTTTAACATTGTTTTTTGCAGCTAAATTTTCCCCTACTGTTTTTTTACCTATTTTTTTAAAATGGTTGAATTCGAAAAAATAATTTTGTTACAAAGAAATTAGTTCGTAGAACCTTACCGCTTCAAAAATAAATTTAAGAAAAAATTCAACCAGTTGAATCAGAATAAAAAATACGAATTTTTAATAAAGAAGGAAAATATTTAACCCAAATCAGAAAGTTAATTTCTAAACGAAGAAAACAACAAATTTCCTATTAAATATTTCAATTTTTAATAATAACTTTAATTTTTAAACAATTACTTTAGTTTTCTTCCACAGTCGTTTAAGTTTACCCAAAAATATTAAATTTTATCAGAAAAATTAATTTTTACTTAAATAGTTCAAATTTCTACCAAATTCTTAAATTTTTAAGACAAACAAAAGATTTTCTTGTAAAAGCTGAATTTTTAGTCCGAAATTATGATTTTTTAATTAACGAGGATAATTTTTTAAACAAAAAGGCGACTTCTTAAAAAAATAGTTGAGTTTTTGAGTTAAAAAAGTTGATGGTTTTATAAAGCACTACATTTTAAGACCAGAAATGAATTTTTTTACAGAAAAGTTAATTTTAAATCAAGAAATATTAATTTAAACCAAAGAGTTGTATTTTCAACTAAAAAAGATAAACTTTTCAACAAAAATGAAATCGCTAAATTTTCAGTTAAAATAACTAATTTTTTGCAAAAAGAAAACAAACTTTTAAACAGTCGACTAAAACTTAAAAAGATCAATTTGTAACAAAAAAATTCAATCATTAACCGAAATTGAATAGCTAAATTTTTAAATCTTTAAATTAATTTACAAACAAAAACTTTATAGAATAGTCTTATTTTTTTAATGATAGTTTCATTTTTCAAATGTTTAATTTTATTTTTCATGAATCAATATAATATTCCATCATAGTAGTTTATTTTTTAACAAAAAATATTAATTTTTAAACGAAAATATAATTTTCAACCAAAAACTTTCACTTTCTACTGAATTGTTAATTTTTTAATTCGAGAAGGTGAATTTATCAGAAAGAGATGAATTATCAACAATCACGAATAATTTTTTCACAAATAGACACATTTTTAACAAAATAATTAACTTTCAAGTTAAAAATTTAGTGTTTTGGAAAACACTTGAGTTTTAACTTGAAAAAAATATCTCATAGAAAAATTGATTCTAAATCAAGAAAGAATAATTTAAACGAAATAGTTGAGCTTACAACTAAAAAAGATTAATTTCTATACAAAAATTAAATCGTTAGATTTTCAGTTTCAGTAACAAATTTTCAGCAGAAAGAAAACAAATTTTCAAAGAGTTGACTTAAACTAAAATAGATGAATTAATAACAGAATAATTAAATTCTGAATAAAAATGATGAATTTGTAAAAAAAATTAATTTTCTATACTTAAAGAGACGAATTTGCATCAAAATACATTAGTTTTTTCACCAAGTAGAAGATTTTTTGACTCATAATTGAAAACTGTTCAACTAGAAATAAAATATCTACATTTTAAAATTGAAAAATTAATTTCTTAAAAAAAAAAAGAATCTTTCATAAAATATGTTAATTTTGAAATGAATTGTTTAATTTTCAACCAATAATATAAATTTAAAATAAAAAATAATTAAATTGAAACGAAATAGACTCAATTTTTAACTGAAAAAAAATAAATTTTCAAACAAAAAAAAACCGTTAGAATTTCAGTTTCAAAAACTAATTTAAAAAAATTATAAAGTTTTAAACCAGTCGAATTATGCTATAAAAGAGGAATTTACAGCAAAAAAAGTTAAATCATTATTAAAAATAGTAAATTCTTAACAAACGAGGTTAATTTTTTACTAAAACAGACAATTTTTAAACAAAATACAGTTTTAATGATTTCAAGAATACAAAACTTATGGTACTCATGATGTGATTTCAAATTGAAAAAATATTATTTTTAATGACAAAATTTTTTTATTTAAAATTAAAAAAATTTTGATTTAAAAAAATGGTGGCTTTTTTAGAAAATTATCCTGTATAACTTAACGTTTCCAATTTTAAAATAATACTTATTTTTAAAAATCAAAAACAGTAGAGTTGTGGAGAGAAATTATTATGATGCGACAGTTACAATAACAAATTTATTATCAAAAAATATTATTATTATTTAATGATTAGATAATCAGTTGATTATTATAAAATAATTAATTGAAAAGTTAATAGAATGATCATAGCTAATCAATTATTTATGATACAAATATTTTCTTTTATTATTTTATAATATTAGTTTTTTAAAATAACTTTTTGTAACTGTCGCTCCATACCAGTTTATTCTTTAAGCAACAGTTACAAAAAATTTAATTTTGAAACACTATTATGATAATTATTATATATTTGTTTATTAAAATTGCTTATAACAATTGCAATTTTAAAATATCAATTTATTATGTAAAGATATTTTTTTGAGACAAACAGGAAATAAATTAAAAGAAAAAAAAAATTTTCATGCGTGAAAGTGCTAAATAAGTGAATTTGTTTATAACAGTTGCCTACCACGATAACAATAATAATTCTTTGTGTTGTGATGAAATCATTAATAAATTTTACATAATTTTTAAAATCATAGAAAACTATCTAACATTTTTTTCATTATTTATTTATATTTATATTTATAATATATCTTGTAAACTATTTTTTGCAAGATATTTACTAACTTTTAATTTCGAAATTTATTCTATAATATTACTTTTCAAATAAAAAACAATTGTCTTAGAGATCAGCCTCGAATTTTTTCGGGCTTCAAAATTGCTACCATCAAAATATTTCAAGGCAAATATCTCCGTGCTTTTTTCTTTTAAATGACTATTCTTTATTTTGAATTTGCTTCTCAAAACAGTCGATTGTGCTTTTCATATTTTCTTTCATTTGCAAAATTTCCAATATTTTCACGTACTCTCGAAAATTCGAACTTTACATACCTAAGAAGGATGGTGAGTGGTTTAAGTTAGAATTTTTCTTGAAAGGCGAAATAAAGGGTTTATTTCCCATGAGGAAAAGATGGTTGGCCTGATTTTCAAAATTTCCCACAGAGCTTTATGTACAATAGACGTAGATATGATTTTTGAAATCCTATTTTCTGCACGGCAATGATTCCAAGTCCAAGCATAGACATATCAGGGAATCAGCATCCCTTTGATCCTTTTTACCTTTGTCACCTTCTTTACATGAAGAAAAATCTGGCATATTGCAGAGATACCCAGAAAAATACTTTACTTTCATTTTTGAGGTACACAATAAACCAAAGAATGTTGGACAGGCTCTATGGACCTTTTGTCCATTTTTCCTTCTTTTGAGTTCAACTGTCCTTTAGTGTCAGAAACCAGAACGAGGGTGTTGGAAAAATTAAAAATTTTATACGCTTTGATATTATATACTTTCTTCGAAGAGGCAATAACCTGAGTAATACGAGTAAGTAAGTGTAATCAACTTGTAACCTAGATAATTCGAAGTAATCCACTTGTTGACCTAGACAATTCAAAAAAATTCAATTGTAATTCAGAATAATTCACCTATAATCGAGGGTAATTCACTTTTTCTTTATAATATTCGTCATGAATTAAGTAATCAACTTATCTTGCTTCTAAGCTAGAATTATCCAGATGATTCGGGGTAAATCAAATGTATCTTAGATAACTTAGAGTATTCCACTCGTAATTCAGAGTAATTCACTTATTATTGAGGTTATTTTAATTGTACTCCAAATATTAAAAATAATCAAAATAATCTAAATAATTAACTCATAAACCAGAGTTATCTAGATAATTCGGAGTTATTCACTTTTAACCTAGATAATGAGTATTCCACTTGTAATTTAGAGTAATCCACCTATAATAGAGGGTGATCCGCTCGCAATCTACGGTATTCAAATAAATGTAGAGAATACAAATAATTACTTTGTAAGCCAGAGTTATCCAGATAGTTTGGAGTAATTGTAATTTTGAGTCAGAGTAATCTACATATAATTTATGTTACTCCACTTTTAATCTAGGTAAATCTTTATGATTTAGGTATTCAAAGTATCTAACTTGCGAGCCAGAGTTATTCAAGGAATTTAGTGTAATTCACTTGTAACCTAGATTCAGTGACATGTTCACCTTCATTTCCCGGAAGTTTTCCAACATCGTATCAATCAAGTTTATGTAGTTTCTGGATTTCCTGTTTCCTAAGAAATTGCCTATAACAGCTTTCACTGACAACCATGTTTTTTTTTTATGTTCAGTCAAAATCTTTTTAACATTGCCATCTAGCATCAGTTGTCGGATTTGTGGTTCATCAAAAACATCCTCCTCAAGTTTTGAGTCACTTAGCTCAGGGAATTTCCTATTCAAAAAAGGAGACCTGCTTCTTCGTTGCTGTTGATTGCTTTAATGTAATTTTTCACGATCTCAAGCTTTATATGCTATTCTGCTAGAAAGATCTTTTAAAGATCAACCCGTGGTTTTTGAGAAACGTTCATCTTTCCAGGTTCTAACGTCTTTCGCGCTGGACACACTTTAACATTGTGATATTGGTCTCGTGCTCTGCTGTCCCAGGGGCATAGAAAGCAACAATGTTTGGTGTAAGCAGATTGAAAACCGAGAAAAATTCCTATTTTTTTGAAT